>JAHREE010000586.1:41475-93921 GCA_033628505.1 Tringa tobata | reverse complement strand
TGATGTCACGTCTTGAAACCTTTGGGTGACTTGACCTGAAGCAGGAAGAGGAATTCAGAAAAGAAGCAGAAATGCCAACCAACACCTCCAGCCCAGCTTTCCCCAGGCCAGCTGAGGTGTCCAGCTGGCCAAGGGGAGCTGGGTGCCCCTGTTCCTGGCTGAAGGGTACATCTGCTGAAGGGGATGACACGAGCTGGGGCAATGGGAAGGGATGCTTGGGGCCCCTCAACAGAAACAGCCCTCTTCCTGCTCGGGCTCTGTGGTGTGGCCATTTCCTTGGTCTGGGCCCCAATTAAAAGAGCCAAATGGAAAGGGCTGGAGAAAAAGAGTGAAAGAAACAACATTTCCTGCCTGAGGAGATTAACTCTCCAAATTACATGTGAACAGAGGGGGAGGCGAGAGGGGAAAAGGAAACCCAGCTTCCACCCCAATAAAAGCCAGTTCATTTAATAAAGGAGGAGCGAGGAGGGGGAAGGTGGCTGAAAGAAAATGAGGCTGGGGGGTGTGGAATTAGCCTTGTCAAACAAGGGGCTTTGCTGTCCCAGAACTACTTCTTTATTGTTCCAATTTTTCATGCTTACTTAGCTCTCAATGCTGCACAAGACAACAGCTCATTATCGGGGTGGGGGGGGGACGGGACGGACACGGCTGCGGCAGTGCTGAGAAGGGGAAGGGAAATAAAATTTTTAAAAAAGGAGTCTTTTCCCTGGGGCTCCGGCCTCTCCCCCCTGCGTGGAGCCGCAGACGTCGGGGCTGGGAGGAGCAGGGCATTGCCGAGTCAGGAAAAAGGGGTTTCCACAACCTTTGGCACCAGCACCAGGACAAAAGCAGCTGACCCTGAAATGCCATCTTATGGCTCAGGGAGGGGGAAGGAGGGGTGACCGGGGGTGACACGGAGGGCTCCCCATCTCCTTGATGCTCCCAAAGCCTGTCCCAGGGGCTGCTGAGGGAAGAGGGGCTGAAGGGGGGCTGAGGCAGCGGGAGCACAGGGACAAAGCCCTCTCTGCCCCGTGGCTCGGCGTCCTTACGGATCAGCCAGCCAAGGCACATCTGTGGCATCATTGTCTATTAAACAACATCTGCTCTAACGCTGGAAAGCGACTTCCAGCCTCCTCCCGGGGCTCCTTGTTTGTTTTCTCCCCAGGATTTTCCTGATCAGATTGGCTTGGCTCACAAAGCCAAACTCACACCAGAAAGGGTATCAGGATGTTTGTGGGCAGGAAGGTTACACTCCATATTAGTGATGCTGCCTTATAAAGCCCTGTTTGCAGAGGCTCATAACTCTCTGAAAAATGCTCCCTTTTAGGATCGGATGGCAGGGACGGCTCTAAAAGCTACTGCCATGAAGCCAATGCTTTTCACCAAGTCACCTCCCAGCCATACTTTTTGCTCCCACCCACAAGACCTGCACTGGGGAGAGGGCCAGGTGGAGGACACGCAGGGAGCTGAGGGATGGAGGAGCACTGGGTCAGGGGGAGAAGAGCAGCTATGGCCTGGCTGGGCTGTTTTCTGTGGTCCTTGGTAGAGATCCAGGAAACAGGAAGGCAGACTGACCTTCCAGATAACTACCATTTGGAGATTTCAGCCACCAGCCAAGAGGCTGCAGCCATAGAAGACCAGTTAGGGACACTCCTGTGACAGCTCCAGTCAGGACTTGCTTGACACCTGCAATGGATGGAGGGGTCATTTTGTGTTTTTAAAATGTGTTCGGCTGCCTACCATCTATTCATAGCTTAATCAATCATGGGATGACCAAGTACTCTACACTGAAGCTATTCATGAGCACTGAGACCCAGCTGTGCCGTTGTCCCCTGGAAAATCTGTGGAAGGCGTCCACGTATGGGATGCTTGGAGATGATTTTTATCTGCATTTCCACACTACAGGTTGGGCAACTGTTTCTCAGTGGAAGATGGTTAACCCTTCCAAAACAAAAGCCTCTGCAAAAACTCATGGATGTTCTCCAAGAGTGAAGCCAAAATGTTCGCCCATTCTCCCCAGTCCGCTTGAGTTTTCCAGTTATTGGACGGAGTTCCCACTTGGGAAGCTGCAAGTCCAGTGATGTCTGTTCTGGAGGCAGGAGGAGTGAGGGTCCCTCAGGACTCCCTTAAACTTTGGGCGCAGTCCCTTCAGGTGCAGGCTGCCACCAGGGAAAGAAAAGTCACAGAAGCTGTACATTGCTTTTAGTGCCCAGGAAACCTTTGTAGCCCAAGAAGCTCCTGATGGACCGAGTCCAAATCCACCCTGGTTATGGCAGAAGGTGCACACAAGCCATGGACCCTTTGCTCTGTGACAAGAGCTGACCCTGTCTGCCTGGTTCAGAGTGAGCCCTGCTCTCATAGTACTGTGATATGAATCCTGGAAACTTCTCAACTATTCAGAAACAGCTCCTTTTCTCCAAAAATTCGAGGCATGTCTCACTTGGAGAGCTGCATACCGTCCCTCCCACCACTGCAGTGACAGCGTGCGGCAACCTCATACTTGGGCTGCAAGCCCGGGGAAAACCCACCTGATTGTCAGGCTGTGAGGGGGTGACTGCAGTGCTGTAACCCCAGTGTCACTGCTCTTTCAGAAGCGTCCTAGGTCTTTTTATGCTCAGGAATACTATCCCAACACCCTCCCAAAACCCTACAGCTGCAAAACCTTCTTCTGAGAGAGCAAACAGGGAGCAAACTGGGCAATGAATGTAGTGGTGTCATGCACTGGAGCACCTGGCTTGCTCTTCTCGTTGATCCCAGCAGCATAGTGCTTGGCTTGTGACAGCAGCGCAGTGTCAGCCCATGGGAGATGTGGCAAACAGTTCAACTCAGCTGCCAGGGCTGGAGGTTTATCTGGCAGAGGTTGCTTTGGTCCTTCTCACCTGCCTGCAGCTGGGTCATGCACTGGTTGCCTGGGCAGGCTGGGGCTCCTGCAGGTAGCCCAAGCCCTGGCACCCAGCTCAGGACGAGGGTGTCCGAGGGCAAAAGTATCTGCTGCAAAGTCCAGTCCCACTGGATCCCCCCATCCTGTCCTGCCTGTAGCCTCCCCAGCCCTTGGAGACCACCCAGTCCCCAACCTGGAGGGCCGTGGCCAGGCTGATGCTCAGTTGCTCCCAGCAGCAGGTGCTCAATGGGAGCAAAACACAGCCCCTTGGTAGGATGCTTGGTTTGAGCCATGCCAGACAGACGGACGGGTTACATCAAAAGCCTAAAGCCAGGCTGACTGCCCGCACCACCACTCAAAACCTTGCAGGATGATCATCCCAACCTCTCCATGAAAAACTGCTTCTCCACGAGTTCTCCCATCCCTGCTCAGGTGTGCTGAGCCGGGGCGAGTTCCAGAGATGCACAGCCACTTCCACCTGGACATAGCTTGGGCTTGTGCCCATCTGCCCAGGGACTGGCACCTTCTTTTCTCCCAGCTCTCTCCCCTCTGCACTATCCTTCCTCGGCTTTGCCTTCAAACAGTAAGGAACAAATTCCAGGGATTTTGCCTGGGGGCCCAGGGAGTGGGGATGCGAGCTGGTCTCCATCTGACTGCGACCGAGTCTCTCCCCCTCACTGGAAATTGAAAGCAGAAGCCGTGGAGCGGTGACAAAAATCTGCATTACGTTATGGCAACTGGATTTTTTTTTTTTTTTGAAGATTTTATAATACATCGTTTTGAAACTCTGCCAGTGATCATCATCAAAGTGAGAGGAGCGCCTTAGAAAGAACAATGGTGGCGGAGGGTGGGGGTGAGCAGGGTGGCTGGGTATTGATGTGTAATCCTTTTTAAAGCCAGTTCTAGAGACAGCATGGGATATTTTTTTTTTTTTAATTATTTTTTTTTCCTGAAATGCAGATACAATTTAGGATGGTAACGGCAGCCAGAGCTCTAGATAGAGGTGCTGGATTGCATTAGGGCCGCGTCGCAGTTAACCCCCCCATGGCTGCCTGCCGCTGCCCCCGCAGCCCCTGTCCCGGGAGGGCAGGCGCGGGGCTGGGGGGGACCAGGAAAGGCAACGGGGGCCAAAACAGAAGCTCAGGAGAGACCAGATGGAGAGGAGAGGAGGGGAGGAGAGGAGAGGAGAGGAGCGCGCTGCCGCAGGCAGGGCCAGGGCTGCGGATCCTGCTGGGAACGCAACCCGGAGACATCATCACCTCCAAGGGCAGCAGCTCGGGCGCTGCCAGCGCGGTCTCCTGGGCTCTGCCACCGCCGCCGGCCGCCTGTCTCCTCCTCCGGCAAAGCCCAGCCAAGCTGGGGGAAGACTCCCACGGCCCCCAGTGCCTTGACATCAGCTCCTTGGCCCCTGCGCCTCACTCTCTACCCAAGCATTTTTACTGCCCCGATTTCCCTCGCTACAAGGGTTCTTCCTTCAAGCCAAGAAAAACACGGGACCTTTCCCAATCCCTGCCCCTCTGACATCCTCCTGCTGCACAGAAAGAGGAGAACGACAGATGCCAGCACATGTCCCTGTGGCAGTGAATCCTGTGAAACCCTGCTGGGCTCGGGGAGCTGGGGTGTCAGGGTCCCAGGGAGCTGTGGTGCTCCCTGGAGCCTGAGTGTCTCTTAGGTTCTTTTGGCTTGAAAAAAATGAAAAGAAAATCCCCACAATTCAGTCATACTTTTGTCACAGCAGCTGTGTCAGAAGCATCAATCACTCTGGACAAGCTCGTAAGGATGAAGCTGTTTTGAACTCCTTGCATCAAATAGCCATGCCAGTTGTCCAGGTGTGGTGGTACATGATGGGAGATCTGGTTTTAACTGGGCTTCTCTCGGCCGGGTGGGAAGATCCCATGGTCCTGAGGTATCATTTTGCATCACCTGCTGAGACTCTGGAGTCCAATGACCTACAAACGCTGGGTCTGCTCATGCTGGCTCAGACAAGTTCATCCAGGCCTGTTGGGGTCATGTCTGCCCCATTCCAGACTGGATCTTCAGAGTTTGTTGCTTGCTGCTGCTGTGGGAGACCAGGTTGGCAGCTCTCCCACCTGCCTGTATCACAGAGTCCAACTCTCCACTATCGAGCTCAGGCTTTCTCTTGTGACCGCGTCACTGAAGCACGGCTTCCTGCGCCTTGGTAACCAAATGCTTCCTTCCAGGATGGACATACAACACTGTACCACAACGCTTCCTTCCTCAAAGTGACTCATGAAAGGTGTCTGTTCTCTGTGAGCCCAACGCAGAGCTCAGTTGTCCATCATGCATGGGAGCTGCTTGGCCGCGTCCCAGGCACTTGTACCTGGGAGCAGACCTCAACCCATGCATGTCAGAACAGAGCAGAACCAGGTGGGAAGACAGCAGCAGACCCCAGGGCAATGGTTCAAAGCTTCTGAGACCTTTGTGCCCTGCCCTCAGAAGATGACAACGTACATGGGCTCACTGCTGGTCCATGCCGTCCCAGTTGAAGTGTGCAGCGTGGAAGCTGAAGCCACCAGCATAAAACAATGTTCACGCATCCCACTCTTTTGAGTGCTAGGTTGGACATGAGATGTTCATCTAAGTGTACCCTGGCTATATATCATGCACATTATGGTTGGATCACCAACTTCTCCACTCTGCATGTGCAGCAACCTCTCCAGTACCATGTTCAGGCATTGGGTCTCTTTTTCTTGCCAGGTGCAGATGACATTACATAGCAGCAATTGCTCAGTTCCTTCATGCCACGAAGAATTGCACTCACTACCCATCAGAAACTGTAAATCTTCCAGGTAAACTACAGTCCACCTCGTTAGAAGTGACTGATGGCATCAGCTCAGAGCTTCCCAGTTTAGGAGATAGCTTGCTAGTTAACGATGTGCTGATAATTAAGTCCAGTCCTTTCCTAGAAGAGCTTCCCCTACCAGTTAATCCCAACAGCAAATAATGTAGATTGACTTTGTCTTGGTCTGTAAATGCAGGACTGGCCATCACAACTCTATCCCAAGAGCTCTCCGCTCTCCAGTGTGGACCGGTCCCCACTGCACCTTGAGGGTTGGCTGGGTGAGGAGAAGGTGCAAAATGCCTCGGTGAGGTGCAAGCTCAGCTGGGGGTCTGGCCACCCCTTCACAAGCTGGTGGGTGTGGGGACAGCCCCAGCTCGCCATGTGGGTGTGAAGTGGGAGGGCATCATGGTGGTCCAGGAAGGTAGACCCAGGGTGCAATAAGGAAGATCAGAGAGCCCCCAGATTGTGTCCCACTCCTCATGGGGTAGCCTGGGCTTGCTAGGGCTGCATGCACCCAGGGGGGACAGTCTGGCTGGAGGAGCAATTTAGCTCTTGCCAGCCTTCCCTGCTTCTTCTGCACGTGAGCACCACTCTACCATGGGGGCAGAAGAGCCAAGTGACGGGCATTTTCATGCTTGTCTGCCAGGCAGGTATGTGCCAGGCAATGTGACATTCCAGTGCTGGATTGCCAAGTTCAGATCTAGACAAAAACTCCCCTGGAGTGTTGACCCCATCCTGGAGCTGCTGCACATGCTGTCACGGTTAGAGACCTCGCTCTAGCTCTCCAGGTCTTCCTCCCCTGGGTCATGGAAGAGACTCTAGAACCTCCTGGAACCTCCCAGTTACACCAACTCTAGGCATCATCTGCAGACCTGAAGAGTGATGCAAGCCCAGACCCTGAGCAATTTTTTTTCCCTGTGCCTCCAAGAGGTGGTGAATGACAGACTCTGAGGCCTTCCCCAGTGCTGTGAAAGACACAGGTAGAATCACAGAATGGCTTGGGTGGGAAGGGACCTTAAAGCCCATCCAGACCCACCCCTGCCCTGGGCAGGCACACCTCCCACCAGAACAGGTTGCTCCAAGCCCCCTCCAACCTGACCTTGAACCCCTCCAGGGATGGGGAAACCACAGCTTCTCTGGGCAACCTGGGCCAGGCTCTCACCACCCTCACACCAAACAAGTTCTGCCCCACATCTCAGCTCCATCTCCTCTCTTTCAGGGTCAAACCCTTCCCCCTCCTCCTAGGGCTCCCCTCCCTCATCCAGAGTCCCTCCCCAGCTTTCCTGGAGCCCCTTGAGGGACTGGAAGGAGCTCCAAGGTCTCCCTGGAGCCTTCTCTTCTCCAGGCTGAACCCCCCCAACTCTCTCAGCCTGTCCTCCCAGCAGAAGGGCTCCAGCCCTCCCAGCATCTCCGTGGCCTCCTCTGCACTTGTCTCTGTGTGTAAGCCCTGACCCCTGCTCAGCATGGACATCTCACCGCTGTTTCCACCATCACACATCAGGCAGAGCGCAGCACTGAGATATGCTGGCTATAGGGCTGCAGGACACATGGAAGTACAGGGGATGTGGGCACTTGGCCAGAGCTCACCTCTCCTTCCCCTGGCCCTTCTCCCTGCACAGCTCTGCAGGTAAACTCCTTCAGCAAGCGTGGCAAAACCCACACTGCTACAAGTCACTGCAAAATGGGGCTGCTTTATGAAGCCCTCCTGGGGAGACTGCCCACATGGCAAGGCTTGTTAGATCTCCCGTTGGGATGACATGGAAAAATTTCCAGCTGATGGTGAAGAGCTTCTGACTTCTGGTGTGAGCCTGAAGAGTCCTGCCGTGCCTTGCCCCCATCTGCTTCCAGCAGCTGCCTGTCCTTAGCATGAGTTTCTGAGAGAGACCATGGGGTGGAAGAGTGAAGTGGTCTCTTCAGCTCAGGACTTCATGCTCGCAGGACATGTCTCAGTCATTATCATTAAGCCCATCATTATGTTGAGAGCATCACATGTTTATGGTTAGAATCAAGGGGATCTTTGTCTCTCAGACTGTTGAAGCCCAGAACCCATCTTCCTGCCCACAGTTAGGATGCTGGGGGAAGTCACTGGTGTTCTTGGTGGGGAAATGGGGAAGGGGACTAGCAGTGGCAGCAGCTCTTTATGGATGGTCCCAGATAACCATGGCAGGAACAGGAATCCCTTTGCATTTGAGATTTCAAATGACTGTCCTGCCCTCTCCACCTTTCCATCTTCCCCCTCATGTGCACCCGTGGTATTGGCAGTGCACTGGGCACTTCCCCCAGGTGTGGTGCCAACCCTCCTGTCCTGTTCCTTGCTCTGGGTGGATGCGGACACTGCTAGGGCCGTGCCCTCTGAGCCTGCTACGTGTGGATGCCACCTTCTAGGGGATGCTCCCCTCAACAGCACAGCCCCAAAGCTAGCAGGGCCTTGCTGGGTTCAAGGTGGATTCAGCTCTGCCCAGTCTGCCCTGTCAGTTGGGAGCTGTCACTGCCTGGTGGAAGACAGCATGAGTCACGTGTGCCTGGCTCCAGCCTAGGTGACAAATGTCCTTCCTGAGACACTTTCCAACGCTGTGTCAGACAGGGTGGGCACAGGGGTGTCTCCTGCTGTGGGGCCAGGGATGTGCTGTGCAGAGCCCTGAGGTCTAGAATGGAGTGGTTCAAGACTGGTTTCTGCCTGTTTTCCCTGCCAGTGTCACCCTCCTGCTGGTGTGGTGGCCCTGGAGCTGAAGCACAGAAGAAGAGGTGAAGGGCTGTAACAATGGAGCGGGGTCCCTGCCTGCTTGGCTGCTGGTGGTGGATAGAACCCATGGGCTTCTGTTCAGACACGTTTGATCTTTGCAGGGAGTCTGCACTGATGCAGCAGTCCAGACCCAGGTGGGAGCCCATGGGGGCACCAGAAAGACCAGCTCTATCACCTCCTCACCCATTTTGCCCAAAATCAGGGCTGGTTGCTACCATTGGGTGCCCTGCCCTCCGGAGGAGGATGGACCCTGCACCAACACCCCTGGGGTGAGCCAGGCACTGCACAGGGGTGTTGGTGTCTTTCCTTTCAACTGGGAGATGATGGGGCAGACCGGCCATCCTGGCCAGTTTGGTGGCCTATACTTCTCCCAGAGAGCTGTCTGTGGTGGGCATCCAAGACAATGACTAAGTATCAAAACGCCATGTTGCCTCCATTGCGGTGGCTGGCAGCCCACCCTTGGCCGTCTGTGTCCTCTCCTGCCCGTGGGACAGGAACTGCCTGGTTCTCCCTCCCAGCCAACTTCTGAAAGTTCCCTTCTCTCCCCAGTCCCACCCCTCCTCCTGCCTCACTGAAAGTGGAAGGTAGGGGGAACTCACCCTGTCAGCTAATTTGGGGGATTTTCTCCATGGCAGGTGGGAAAGGGGTCAAGGCTGTGCGGGGTCAGCCCTTTGCTGACCCTTCTGCTCCTGCTACAGCACAGGAAAGTCTGAGGGTTCCTGGCTACTGCCAGGGGTGCCACAGGCCCTCTGCCTCTATAAAGCTAAAAAAAAGACCAGCTACAAAATTTTGGCCCTTGCAGAAAGAAGTGGGTTCCTCAGCCTTCCTCCATCCCACCCAGATGGAGTCTTCCTCCCCCACCATCTCTTGGGGTGCCTTCTCTCTCCCAGCCTGGGAAGACATTGGTCTACTTTCCGTGGGATCCAGGCAGGACTGCCACCTCCTCCCTGCCGCCCTCGGGCATCTCGGTGGCTCCCACATCCCTGTCCCTGTGCGTCTGGGATGTCTCCCAGCCCCGACCCAGCATCTCCCAGCCCCGGCCCAGCATCTCCCAGCAAGCAGGAGGCTGCAGGCTGTCTCCCAGCCTCCTTCTCCTTGGGTGCAGAGATGGAGGGTGCTGAGGAAGGGCCGGGCACACGCACACTTGCATTGTACACACACACGCACACACCTCCAAAAGTAGCGGGCTCTCTTTAATGAAAAGCAACAGATGGGTGTAACTGGCAAGTGCAGGCTTCCAGGGTGGGGGCGTTTAATGATGTCTTTAAAGGCTGTGAGCCTGTCTGTCTCTCACTCGTGTCCCTTCTGCTGTGCAGTGGGGACGCCTCTCCCCAGGCCGGTGCCTTGGGAAGAGCCCTCTCGCCAGCGGGGCAGGTCAGGGAGATGAAAGCATGCCTGCGAGCCCCAGCTCCCACCTCCTAGGAGACGGACATAGCCTCCCAGCCCGGGGACAATGGCAGGGTCTGGTCCCCCCGCGTCGTCTCTAGGTGATGTCACATCGATCAGAAGAGCCGTACCGAGGGGAGGGGGACAAACACGCACGCACACAAAGGACCCCGCTTTGAAGTCCTGCGAAGGAGCGTGCCTGCTGCCTCCGGGCTGCCCGCACCTCCCAGCGCTGGGGCGGCGGGTGGGTGTGAATGGGGACGGGGCACGCAGGCACGGAGGGGTGGGTGGGTGCCTGCAGTGGCTGGATGGGAGGGCTGGAGCCCGTAAACATCCATTTGCCCCCCCCCCCAGGGATGCAAAGGCTATGGAGGCTTTGGTTTCCTCTGCCTGCCACAGCCCAGTCCACACCTGAGCCCTCCACTAGATCAGGCAGTGTAGCAGCCCTCCAGCCTTCCAGCCTTCCAGCCTTCCCAGCCTTCCCAGCCTTCCCGTGGCTGCAAAGACCTGGCCTTTCTGTGGCCAGAGAGAGGTTCCTGGACCTCTGTGTTACCCACACACCGCCCTAATGGGTTTTGAGGAGCCACAGCTGGCGTTGACAGGGATTCACTTGGCCACCCAGAACCAGAGCTCTGATTACAGGAGGTAATTAAACACATTTGGGTTCTCTGCGTTTCTTTCCTGATGGGTTTTTTTGCCACAACTGGGAGGCCTTGGACATTACCCTTGCTGCATCCCATGACTCCAGGAGCTTTGATGGGAAAGCACCAGCACACACGCTAGCAACACCTCTGCTGTAACCAGGTGGGTGACCAGCCTTCATCTCCTTGTAAAGCAGAAAAGATACAGGCTTATTTAGATGCTACAGACTATATAGAATCATAGAATCATCTAGGTTGGAAGAGACCCTTGGGATCATCGAGTCCAACCATCTACCCTACTCTACAAAGTCCTCCCCTACACCATATCCCTCAGCACCACATCTAATCGTCTCTTAAACACATCCAGGGCTGGGGACTCCACCCCCTCCCTGGGCAGCCTCCTGGGCATATGTACCAGCAACTCGATTTACCATTGGATTTTCTCCTTTGCTGTGCACAGCAACGGTTCCCAGCCACAAAAGAAGGAGCATGAGGCACCCATCACTCTCTACCATATCCATCCTGCTCTTACTTCAGCCAACTGGTGGCATTACCGGAGTCACCAGGCTCCTTCCAGCTGGCTACCGCAAGAAGTAAATGCATACAAGCCCAGGCCAACCCTCTTAGCGCCACAAACCAGTGAGACGAGCTGCGTGGCACAGGAAGGCTGGGTAGAAAAGTGGTGAGCAGCCACTCGTGTGGGCAACGGAGCAGGACCAGGAACCACTGGACGGGAAGAGCTATCGTCCTCGCACTTCAAATATCGAGACGCTGCAGCGCAGGCTGTGGCATCGCAAACCGCATCCCCGGCTCAGTCCGGCCCTGGTGGGACCGGGAGTGTTTCCGATTGACTTCAGAGTTCATCTTGGAGGCTGCGCTTACTCCTTGGAGAATAACTCCCAGACTGGTATAATTTTCACTCATTTTACACACCCACTAAATGCCAAATCGGTGCCAGCCACCCTGGTTTCCCACCTCCGCCCAGAGCATAACTTCTGGCCCCAGTCACATCACAGCTGAAGGAAGCAAAAGAAACTGTTGGCTACAGTTTTTAAAAAGTGACTAATTGTTTTCCGCATCTCCCTTTTAATTAAAAAATTAGGGATCAAACCGAAAACACCCGAGAAGCATTCAATTTTTAGAAAGAGCGGCACACTTGTCATCTGGAAAAATCAGGCGGCAGGCAGCTAAAAATAGAGATCTCCTGAACTTCTGAAAACTGTGCCCACTCGCGCTGGTTTTCTTCCACCCTCACCGCACACGAAACCATCAAACCGTTTTCCTCTGCTCCTCTGTTTGGGCACCAGTTTAATCAAAGAGCTTGGGGAACAGCGTGCATCTGCAGCTGCCGGGGGGGGAGGCAGCAGACAAACCCTGCTGACAAGTAGGCTCTCTGTAAACCGTGGCTGCAAAGTTTGTTTACAGTGTTAAATGCCCATGAAAGTGGTGGCGATATTTAAAAATAAGGAGGATGTTTTTTTCATCTTCTGAATGGAAGTCTGGGCCTGCCCTGTGTTGTTGCAGAGGGAACAGGATACTGCAGTGGGCTCCCACGGCAAGGAGGAGGGATGCTTGTGCCAGGATTCTCTCCCCGTTGCCTCTGTGCCTGAGCCAGCACTGGACCCACTGTGACCTCCCACCATCCCTTCCAAGCCACCCTGGACAAAGAGCCACAAAGAGACAACCTCTTTTAGGTCTTTAGGTGTTTTTTTTTTCTTATCTTTATCCTTATCCACATGGCACCAGGCGCAGCATGTTTTTAAACGGCAGAGCATCTTCCAGAGCATCCCCGCCTTTAAAAGAACCATCTTGGAAGCTCAATCTGGAAATCTTCATAGCCAACCGAGTGGACAGTCCTGCCTCGGGTCTTTGCTTCAGGTCTGCTGCCTTGCTTTTGGAGGAGACAAAGCATGCAAATCCAAGAAACCAACCGAAGGAAAACACCATCCCTACAGTGCATGCCTTTGGCTTGGGGGGATGGGAGAGAAGAGAAAAGAAATGAGAAATTAACCAAACTTTTAAGCAGAAGTTCTCAGTCATCTTAAAAGGAAAGAGGGAAAAGCTTAAGTATCATGTCCTTCTGCTGTTGGAGCCTCTTTGCTCCCAGCAGATCTCCTCTCCCTTAACAGCACAGCACATTATTGCCCCTATATGCTTACAGACATGCCCACTGACCAACCCACGGAAAATGGTTGGGCTTTCATTTTCCACCGAGCGGGTACATTTCTTTGGCATCTTGGATGTCAAGCATTCCTGAGGCAACACGGTGAAAACACACTCGGCTCGCAAACGCGGGATGTTTCGGAGCTGCAGTAAACACCAGTGCTACTCCCTTTCGGGGACTTCTCCTCCCCTCTCCGTAACCCAGACTGCACCACAAAGGAGCAGATGCTGGCGCTGCTGCAATTTATTTTAATTCCAACCCCCCCATCCTTTTCTTTCCCTTTTCTTTTTTTTTCTTTTTTTTTTTTTTTTTTTTGATTTTGCGTGTGTCTGGGTAAATTTAGTTCCCATAAAAGTGAAGGACTGTCAACACCAGCTTTGGAGCCAACCATACTGCCGGCAGCTGTTGTGCGGGCTGTGCACACAAAGCCCCCGAGTGCACCTCGGTCTGTCCCCCCCCAGCCCCCACGCAGCCCTCTGGCTGGTCCAGCTCCCGATCCCCTTGGCTTTGGCCCCTGGCCCCAAGTCCCAGCTCAAATCACACAGCCCCCCCAGCCCTGCTCCTCCCAGCCCTCCCCATCCCATCAGGCTGGCTTGATCCTTCCTGAGCCCCCTCCGTCCCCACACCCGTGCTGCTCCTCCCGCGCTCCCCATCCTCTCCCATCTCCTGCACCCTCCCGAGACAGGGACAGCCAGGCAGAGGTACCATCCCTTTGACCAAGGCACTGCCCCATGGGCAGCTGGATCCTGAGGAGGGGCACAACAGAGTCCTGCTGAGGGAGCTCTTCTTCAGTCCCAGTAAGGCCCTCCTTGGAAGGAGGATCCCCTGAGATAGGTCTCCTTGGATGGAGGATCCCAGTAAGGTAGCTCTGCTTAGATGATGTATCCCAGTCAGGTAGCTTCCTTTGCATGGAGGTCTCTCCAGGGGAGCTGCACGTTGCCCAGGCGGGTTGGCCATGCTGGAGGGTCCTGCAGCACTCTTCACTCCCACCCCCTTCTACCCTGTTCCTCCCCTGTTCAGCATCCCTTGGCTTCCTCTGGGCATCAGTGGACACTTGGGAGATAGGGGGTTTCATCCACCCAGGTCTGTGCCACCATGGGGTCCCTGAGCACAGCGCCCTGCAGGCAGGGGCCTGAGGAGATCTGCAGGAAGCACCCCTCTGCTAACTGCTCTTCCACCTGCAAAATCCAAGTATTTGGAACTTTTCCTGGAGTTCCTTGTGAAATGGTGCCTGGAGGACATGTGGGAGGAGCACATCCCCTGCAAAGCTGGGCCAGTTTCACTCTTGTACGTGGGGTCTTGCCACCAGGTGCCTTGGGAAGCATGGGAGGGGGCAATACTCATGAGGGGGGGTCACAAACCTCTCCCTCGCTGGAGAGCAATCAGAGCTTATGCTCACCAAGCAGCATCACCTCTAGAGTCCTGTGGAAGCAAACCACTTGTCACTTGGTTCCCAAGGGGCCCTGCCATAGCAGTCCAAGGGACCCAAGGGCTGAGAGCCTCTCTGCACTTCCCTGCAGCTCTAAGATCCCTTTTCCTCCTCAATATCAAGAGATGGGTCTCAAAGCCTGGAGGAGCATCTGGTTTTCACAGCTGCTCTTTAAATGGACGTGTTTGAACCTGATGCTTTGGCTTGTGTTTTGACACATCTTCGACGGTGCCTCTCTGCTCCTTCCTGCAGGACACCTCTCAGCACAGCGCTGCTGGCCATCACCCACGCGTCCCTCTGCGTCCCTCTTCCCTGATCACCAGAACAGCCAGGTCCCACTGCCTGCCTCTGGCCTTGCTTACCCCCGGAGTCACGTCTGCTCCTGCCTCCAAAACAATGTCTGGGCAGCTCCAGCTCCTTTCACTGCCCAGGGCTGGGTCCTGCAGAAGATCCAGTGCAGCTCTAGACCACTGATCTTCCTCCACGCTGGCTGCATGGAAACGCTGTTCTCCAAAGCAAGGGGAAAGCAGATTCTTGGTGGTGGCTCTTCTCTGGGTGGTGGATTCAATGCCTTTCGGAGGGCTGGGGCATGGCTAGAGAGACTCCATATCCCACCAGGAGCTCACTCATAGTGAGAAACAAACCCTGCCAGCAGACTTGCACCAGCAAGCACAGAGAGGCTCTCCAAAGCATCCAAGCCATCTCCACACCCCACTCCTCTTCTCAGGCTCCTAAACACCTCCAAGAGGAGACTCCAAAGCCTCTGGTAGGTTCTGCTGAGCTGGGGGAGGAATACACACGAGGAGCCCTGTGCAGGAGCAGGTAACACTCAGCCAGTCCCTGGCACCGCTGGGAGGAATGTCCTGCCAGCCCATCTCATGAGAACACGGGCTGCTGGCAAGCCCATCCAGCCCCTCTGAGCTGTTAGCAGGGTCTGTCCCTGCCAAGGACTCATCCTGCTCCTCATCCGACAGGAAGCCAACTGCACAGAGGGCCAGGCTGAGCTCCTTCACCCTCTCCTGCTCTGCTGTGCCACTGCAGTCTTTTCTGTCCAGCATCTCCTGCAACCCACACCGCCCCGCTCAAGGCTTGCCATGGTTTTACCCAGGGTCACCAGCCACCTCCGTCCCTCTCCCCGGGGAACAAGGGGCGACTCACGAGCCACAGGGCCAGCAGGGGCAGCCTGGGAGCGCAGTGAAGTGAGGTGTTTGCCAGGGGCCAGCACAACTTCACCTTGTATGTAGGAGACGGCTGGGAAGCAGTTAACACTTTGGTACTGGATTGATTTCTCCTGGAAGGAAGGAAGTGTCCTCACACAGAAAAAATGCAGAAATAACAGGGTTGGGGTTTTTTTTTTTGTTTTTTTAAAAATAGCTATTCTTTTTTTCCAGCCATCTGTGCCATTTGCAGCTGATGGGAGCGGGGACAGTGCTGGATGGGGGGAATCATTTGGGTTTGGGACCGATATTGCATTTACAGTGTACAAAACAAGAGAGGACATCTGTCCCCAGTGGAGTATTACGCACAGATCTAGGATTTTAGTATTGCGCTCACGTCCAGTGCTATCACTACAGATGCACAGAGCAGAGATGGTCATGTGCAACCCTGTGCTCCCTCCTCCTTGCCGTCTTCCTTGTCTGCAATCTGCCATGGCTCCCCTTGCCCGTGGGTTGCTCCTGCTAGTCGAGACCTTTGAGTGCTTTCCTACCACAATATTCTCCTCCCAGCCTTCCTCCATCCCTTTTCCTGCGCGTTGATGCTGCTGGGGTGCAGGACCTGAGCAGCAGTCAGGAGCATGCCACTGCCTGGGCCAAAAGCTGGTCCTTCACATCTCTACAAAGCCAGCCATGGAGAACATCTCCCTTTGCAGCCACGGGGTCTCCCAGCCTCTTTCAGGAGCAGCCCTCAGAGTTTGCAGACTCATTCTTCATCCAGATAAGATGTCATTGCAGATGGCATCATTCCAAGTGCTGGTCACAGACGCCCTCTAAAAACCTTCTAACCCCTCTTTAGCAAGCCTGGCCACTGGCTGTGCTCCCTGTCAGCAGGAATGGGGCATTTCTGTCATCAGCCAGGCATAAAACCTGCCAAACTTGTCGGCAGGAGAGGGTTTGGGCACTCTGCTGGTGCCTCTGCTGGTGCTGAGCAGCAGAGCCACTCACCGAGGAACTACTGCTGGGAGCATCCTGATGGAGCTCCTGTGCTGGAGCGAGGGTGTGGGGTGGGAGGAGGCTGCTCCTGCAAAACTTGGTTGTATCGGGAAGAGAGCGATGCTGAGCTGAGCGTCTGGGTGGGATGTCCTTGGGCACAGTCCTGGCACTCGCACAGAGGCCAGCAGTCCCGGACGGGCCTTTGCCAGCCCTGCCAGGTGCCTGAAGATCACTGGGTAGGCTCTGACTGCGGGCAGCGCATCTTTGCCAAATGCTTTTCAACAAAACCTTCAGCTTGATGTCGGCTTTTGCTTTTGGCATGTGTCTCCCCTGCCTTTCCTGGTTATTTCCAATGGTGTGATTGCCCATGCAGTATTTTCAATCCCGCCAAAAGAGCTTGTTTAAGTTGTTAACAAATATTCAAATGAAGCAAGATGCTGCTCTGTTGGCTCGAGCAAGACCGGACCCAGTTGTGTGCAATGTGCACAAAGTGTGAGGGCTTGAATGAAGAAGGGACCTGGGGAATGTGGTTCTCCTGGAGAGGCCCCAAGTCTCTTGCTCCTGCCCTTGACTTTGGAGGCAGAAGGTGGAAGGGAGAGGGGCAGGTAGTAGATGAACCACAGGAGGGAAAAGAGGGAGAGGAGGGAGCAGAGCAGCCCACGTTAATTATATTATCTATGTATAAATATGAGAGTTTGCATCTGCCAGCCGGAGGTTTGTTTGCCTTCCAGAGCAGGCAGAGGGGACCAGATATGGTCAGGAGGAGGGGCAGTGATGGCAGAGCAGAGAGGACCACTAGTGGCTGGAAGAACCTGCTCTTACAGTGGGTAAGTGAGCGTGTGCCCCACAGTTCATTACAAGCCCTTCAGGCAATTAAGCTCACTTGCCTTGGGGCTTTGGAGGAGAGGAGCACCAGACTAGTGGCTACGTCCCATGATTTACAATACATCTGATAGTTCTAGCCCATTAATAAAACATGCAGTTGGCCATGAAAGGCACATCTGCCTATTTTAAAGACTATAATAATGGATAAAGCTCTGACACATGGCTTTCTGTAAGAAAACTAGCACTGTAAATAGCATTCCAAAATGATGTATTCCATCAAATTCAATGGGACAGTTATTGTATGCTAATTAAATACTACTGAACTATTCAACGGTTGGATGGTGAATAGAGACCCGATTTTAGAAAGCCACACAGTTTCTCAGAACACCCACAGACTCCCAAGGCTTTTACCACTGTCCCGAACCCGCAGTCAGCTCCGACAACAGGCTGAGGACAGGCAGAGCACAGGCTCTTCACAGGGTAAGTGACCTGTCCGTCAGGAGCTCTGGGAACATCATCATGTCTGCAATGCAATCTCTGGGTGGTTAAATGATCTCAAATGAGGATTATGCATCCTGTCTTCTGGAATCAGACCATCAGGAGCACAACTTGCTCCGCAGCTACGCTTTTTCTCTTGGGAGAATTGCTCCACGCTTTCTTCACCAATGCTGTTTCCCCCTTCCCAGGATGATCTTTTGGCTGTGCTGCTTTCCAAGACTTTCTTTGCCTTAATTCACCTGGGCCAACCTTGCTCTGCCTGTTGGAAGGTATGTGTTGTGCCCTCCAACCAGTGCAGACCCATTTCCACCCAGGCTACAAACAAACAAACGCAGGAAAAAGCCAACTGCAACGACAAGTCCAACGTTTGGCATGGGAGGAGAAGCGTGCTAAAAGAGAGGGGTCTTGCCCCAGCTCTAAACTGATATTTGCCGACAGGAATGGAGAGCCCTGGGGGCACTCACAGGAGTGGGGCCGTGCTCCATAATCCCACGGGAAACCCTTCTCCAGACGCCGGTGCCGTGGCAGATCAGCTCTCAGCCTGCGGGGCTTCCTCCTCAGCCCTTTGCACAAACAGCCAGGCTGAAAGCTAATGAAGTGGAGACAGAGAGAGACATTTCCAAGTCTTCGCTTGGTGCCTGACATTATAACCTAATGCATGAGATCTTGTTCCACCCAGCACCTTGGTCTGGGAGCTTTTGCACGATCCAGCCCAGCGCTGCCAAGCTCTCTGTATAAGAGAAGTGTATTGATAAAGCTTGTGGACACTTTCAAGTCTGCTAAAAAGATGTTTCGAGGTGACAGATCTTAAGCAACACACAGAGCTGAGCGCTGCTCTGCTCTCCACACCCTTCCCCGCTGCCAGGGGAAAGCAGCCACTATCAGCGATAGCTGGATCCAATTTATTAGGCGCTTCGAGGAGACATTCATCAGGAAAGGAGATAAATAATCTTCAGATGGAACAATTAAATTTAATTGCCTGAAGATTATTTGTCTCCTTCCCTGATGATTGTCTCTGCTGAGCGCCTTATAAATTGGATCCAGCTATCAGCAATATTAACTGCATTTCCCCTCAAGACTGGCCCAGCCACCCAGACCAAAACACTGGGCTCAGAATAAACTTTCACTGTTACGCATCGAAACTGAGCTTGCCTCCATGCTCGTGGGTGTCTTTTTTCTTGCAGATAGACAAGTCCGTGGTCTAGGTGGCTGGGCTTTCTGGTCCTCGGTGAGTGCATCCTTAGCTCAGCAGTGCTGCTTCTGCTCTGCTGGCTCCGTGGCAGTGGTGTCCTGATTGGCAAAGGCTTGAGGAAGGACGTGGCGAGCCCTGAGATGGACCATGCAAAGCTTCAGTGAGCTGGATTTTGCTGCAGCTGGAGAAATGAAGAACCAAGGTAGTGGGATCCATAGCACGCTACGGAGCAGCGATGGCTTATGTGGGAGCATGCTTGTGCTGGCTGCGAGAGAAATGGTGATGGAGCCACATCTCAGACTGAAGAGACCTTCAGCATGTGTGTGGGCTCGCTAGTGCCTGTCCCAGTCAGACTGCCAGCCCAAGGGCCAGCAACCTGTGGGAGCACCGCTTTTCCACACAGAGGCAGAGCTAGGATAGCCACCATGTTCATGTTACTCCAGGCCAGGACCAAAGCTGGAACCTCTTCAACAGCCAAGGAGCCATCAACTCCCTCTTCTGTATACGTCTGAAGTCTGGAAAATATCTTAAATATGGGAGAGGAAAGGGAGGGGTTTGATGCTCAGCTGGTGTAAATCAGTGGAGCTCCATTGACGTTGTTGGATGATTACTGAAGACTTATGTCCTCTGACCCCAAAAATTTCTACGGAGGGAGGTAATGACTGCAAAGCATTCCAGTGTTGCAAGAGATCTTCCTGCAGCCTGGCTGCGGGGAGGCTGTAACTCCAGGGCTGGGAAACGCAGGGATAAGTGTCTCGGTGAAGGAAGGGGAGAAAATTCCCCAAGATTTCCAGCTCTGAGTCCCCTTTGGAAGGCAAGCTGAAAATCGGAGAGGCTGGGCTGCAGGAACCATACACCGCGGGGAGTCCTCATCCTCCTGCACCTTTCTGAGTGCAGAGGATGGACAGCTCTGGATTTGAGCACCATGATGTCCCGCTCTCAGCCCACCTCAGGGCAGCAGTGGAGCCTAATGCATCTGCCAGGCTGGACTGAGTTCAACTCCACCGGTGCCCACTCCGCGTGGTGGGAGTTTACTCCACGTCATCTACCCTGCCTGCCTTGGGAGAACTTTGGACTGCTGGTGGTCGCCAAGAGCCATGGACAATGCAACCCTCCGCTCGAAGGCTGCTGATCCTCTGACAGACGAGCTGCGTCCAGACGTCCCCACGCGAAAGGCAGCGTTTGGTGGTGCGGGCCGGGCGCCAGCGCTTGTGTGCTCCTTCCTGCGAGCAGCGCAGAAGAGACCCTGGAATCAACATGTTTACTGACAGACTCCTGCTCTGTTGGCCTGGTTTTCTAAGGAAATGAAGCTTGTGCAATCACATTGTCTGGGGGTGTCTGTTCCTAATAACTTCTCAGTCCACCAGCCAATTCCAATCCGATCTGACAGAGGGGGAGAGGTCTCAAAATATTGCGTCCTCCCAGGTCTCCCGGCAGTATGCTGGGTGGCTAGCTGGGGTGCAGGTAACTTGGATCAGGCAAGGAACAGAAGCATCTTCATTGAAAAGTCATGGAGAAGAGCAACAAGGTCACGGCTGGCTGCCAGTAGGTAACCCACAGCCCCATTGGGAAGAGGACCTCGCCAGCACTGGCCAGAGCTGGACACGCACCATCAGCTAGGAGAAACATGCGTGTCCGGAAGGATGCGAGCTCCAGCTATGCAGGGCCTGGCGCTGCCTGCAGTTAGTGCATGTCTGGGCAGAGGAGGACAGAGTCTGCAGCAAAGCCATGGCTGCCAGAACGTGTGGAGCCGAGCGCTGAAAAGCCTCCAGCTCCCCGAAGCGCTGGGGCTGAGAGATGCTCGGCCGGAAGGCGTGGGCTCCCAGCGGGCAGAAGTCCTCCTTCCGCTGGGGACGGGTGCTTCCAGGAGTGGAGCCGTGCCCCGGGGCACCTCGCCAGACAGAGCGGGACCCCCGGCCACCCCGTGTCACGTCATGTCTTGCTTCAGTCTGGACAGGATCTGGACAGCAGTGCCTTGTTTCTCCTCTTGTTGATGCTGGTTTAATTTGCTGAAGGCGTTCGATGGTGCACATGGTCTCTCCAGCTCAGTCCTGCCAGTAATATGAGCTTAGCAGAGCTGGAGAGGGCTTTTTTTTTTAAGCGCCTATACAAATATGATTTGTTTTGTAATAACTCTTCTGTTCTGTTTTGAAGGGGATGATGGCTCTGGGATCTGAAGGGCTTGGAGACAGCTCAGAGCAGCTCAAATTCCTCCCCACGTGCTATCAATTAACATCTTCATTAAACACCCAGATCAAAGGCACTTCCAGCCAGAGCATGACGGCGCAACAGAGCTTGGCTTCATGAAGTCACCTGCAATTGGTGACAAATCAAAAAGGGCTCGGTTTGTCCTGTACTAGCCACACATGGAAACGGGAGAAAACTGCCAATGGAGGGAGATGTGTGTCCTTCCCTGGCTCCTTCTGGACCAGAAAACAAGACCAAAGCCATGATGAGGGATGAAGGACCTGCTGCGTGTGCACTTGCTGGAAAAGGCACTCCCTGCAGTGGTGGATCACCAACCCTTGCCCGGCAGCCTGCTCCCAGGCCAAATTTCTGGTCCCACCAGTGCCAAGGGCAACTCTCCAGTTGACTTCATTGAGACTTGACCTTGAGTTAACCTAGCAAAGCAGGAGGGCTGGGAAAGTCATCTGGAAGGAAACACTACCACAAAATTGTCCAGATGGGTGTTTCTTAGAGACTCTCCAATGTATCTTCTACCTCTGTCTCACTTAACCTGTGGGCATCCAGGAACCCTGACCCCTGGCAGCATACAAACTGCCCGTCTGCACTATGCACATCCTTATGCCATCTGGCCTGACCAGCAAGGGGCCAAGGCCTTCTGCTAGCCTGGCTCCATCTCTGCTTGCCAAGGCAGCACACGGCACCAGCTGGCCCTGAGCTGGTCAATCCCGCATCCTAGACTTTGTACAAATATTTGTGCTTCAGTCTGGTGCAAAAAGGTACGTTTCCACTGACAGTCAAAATTAAAAAAACCTGAGGTTTCCATCCCTGTGCAGCGTGGGTACGTGGTGAACCCACCCCTGTGAGAGGTGGCACCCGGGCACAGCCAGGGCTTGACCACCAGCCTGGTGGTGTAAGCCACGCTCATTTGTTACCCATGTGCAACAGTGGGACCATGGCACATTCTCCTTCCCTTGCTTCTGTGCCCAAACACATGTGGTATTTGTGGCTGCTCCACCGAGTGCCACCCGAGGGATGTTTCTTTTTAAGATATATGGATCTATAATTAGTCAGTAATTTCCCGCATCCTTTAGGATAAATTTAGTAGACTTTGGCGCCTGGTTACAGATTTCTGCTATCACCACAGGGTAAACTATGGTCAGGGTGAAAATCCAGCCTGCACAGAAGTGTTGCCCCCACCTAAGCTGTGCTGTTCTACGAAAATCTCCACCCCATGACCTGATGATGTTTGCATGGATGAATGGCGCTGTGGGACACTGGGCTGGGTTTTTTCTTAATGTAGATCAATTAACTGAGTGTGTTGCTTATGAAGGAGCAGGAACAGCAACGCTGGGTCCGGGAATAGACAAACACTTGGGGAGGTAACATCTCCCAGTGTGCTCCCTCACCACAACACTCCTGTAAACCACAGCAAATGCTGCTGTTCCTTCCCAGGACACTTCACGCCTCTCTACTTTCTCCAGGCAGCACAGATGAGAGCTTGATGGGACAGCTCTCCATGACCTTGGTGGAAGCCCCTGGTGCATTTAATTTCCAGTTTTGAGGTATTGCTGGAAACTCTCTAAGGGAAAACGCTGGGAATCAGGTCAACTATTACCCCCATGGTGATGGGCCCTCCACAACCGCAAGCAGCAGCTGTGACATTGGCCTGCACAGAGTGCTGTGTTGTGGTTTGGATGTGGCTGGCACCACACGGGGCTTTGGGAGAAGACTGGAATGTGGCTGGCTCAGGAGCAGCGCCTGCTGCTATTTCTACCACAGCAAACCACACCTCGAGACGGAGCTGCTGCCACCGTCTGCAGGCTGGGCATCCAGCTCCAGCCCGGGATTTCCCGGGGCACGAGGCAGGTGAAAAGCAGGGACCTGCCAGCTGGTGCCCAGCAAGGAGCTGCAGGACATGCCCAACACTGCTCTGCTCTCAGCCAGGGGCAAGAGCTCCTACTGTCCATCACTCCATTTCATGGCAAATCCGAGAATGTGGTCCAGCAGCTCAAAAACAGTTAAAGAAGAGCAAAATTGGTCTTTCGTGGCTATCTTAATTTACAGATCAAATCCAGCTCCTTCAGGATAAATGTGTTCACATCTCCAGAGGTTCTTTGAAGCCTGAGTCAGCAAAGCACATGCTCAGCTTAAGTATGTGGTTTGTAGTCTATCGGATTAAGCTGGAACTCGAGGGAATAACCGTACAAAAACGTTATTTTAACACATCATCTGTTGGGTTTTTCTTTTTACTTCCCACCAAAAATGCCATTTTAGCTGTAATAAAAATGTGAATAATAGATTGTTGGTTTCAAGAAATGGTATCTTCCAAAATTCTGGAGTTCAAACAAACTTGTAGATATTCACACTGGCCCATTCTGGTGTTTTGGTTTTTCAAGTGAAAATTAGTTTGGTTAAAAAAAAAGTTAGTGGGTTTGGTTGGGGTTTTTTTAGCTGGAAAATGGAATAAAACAAAGCACTAGTGCTTCCGTATGAGTTGTTACTTTTGTATTTTCCTGGTTTTGTGATTTTTCAGGTAGATTTGGGAACAGAACGCTTTCCTGTGTCCTGGGAATTTTCATGGGGTGGAAAGAGCTGTTTTCTGCCTGGTCTATAGGTGGGTTCGGAGAACCTCAAGCCAAAAAAAATCCTAGACACACTAAAGTCAGCTGGAGGACTCCCGTCTCCTCCAATCCAAGTGTCCTTGTGGTTGGGAAATTGCAATCTTGGTCTAAAATCTGCGTTGTCCGGTCCGGTTCCATATGGGAAGTGGCTTTGCCCACAGCATACACAGACCAGCGTGTGGTTTATCAGAGGAACCTGGGCCACCCGAGTAAAGGCTCCTTGATGGGGAGCCTCAGGCCAACAGTGTTTTGCTCAGCGGCTGCTGGGTGAAGCTGCATCTTCAGTGGGCATCTGTGCTGGGGATGGAAAGTGTGGGCAACCCCTTGAGTCACCCAGCATAAATCTGATCACACCACACTTCAATTACATGGCAACTCTATTTATAAGCTTGTGGGTAAACAGTCCATGTAACTGTACAGTAATTGTACAGAGTTCCTACAGATGATAGAGCAATAATTAACTTAATAATTGCATGTGCCAGAATAGCCCTGGAACTTCCACTGTGTTTTGGATGCTGGCATGGCTCTTGCTTGCTTTCTCACCTCCTGTTTGAGAGACGAAAGGCTTCCTCTGCTTCAACAGCTGGGGCTCAGAGCATCTCTCCTCTGTGGACATTGCAGCTACTTTATAGAAAATGGTAGCTCTTTGGCTTTCCCCTGCAACCAGAGCTAAGGAAAGAAATTTCAAAGTAGGAACATGATAGAGAAGTGTCCCAGGGAAAAAAAAAGGGAGGGGGGAGGGAAGGGGGAAAGAAAAAGGAAAAAAAAAAGGACAAAAAGCCAACAAAAAAATGTCTCAGACTAAGAGAGCCAAACCTTGGGAAACACAAAACTGGATTCGTGTCTGATAAACTGAGTAACTCCCTTTGGACAGGAAAAAAGAAATGCAGATGCTTTAGAACTGATGCCAGCAAGCTCCTAATTTGGGGGAGGAAATTCAGTGTCACAATTCAGGTTTGTTTCTATGAATCCATACAATGTAAGCAAAATGTCATGCAGGGATGGCTCTTTTGGTGATGTAAATTAATACATTCCAATTAACCTTCATGGAGATAAGCCAGTTTTCTCCTCCTGAGCTTCTGGACCTGAGTCTACCTGGAGCAGAAGACCTGGTTGCTGGACTGGACAAGCTGATGTTTGGCTTTGACTGTCCCCAAAAGCAAAAATGAATACAGTGATCGGCATTTAAATGCTGTTAGTGATGGAAGTGATGTTCACAAAGAGATGAAAAAAACCTTGATGAAAAGTACAAATTGTTCTGCAGCGTCATCTTTCGGTGCTCCATAGGACCTGGAAGAGGAGGCCACATGTCCCAGCTGAGACGACCGGTCTCTGCCTCCCAGGCAAGGTAGGAAATGCATCCCCACGTGATGTTTGCTGCTGCCCTCAGAGCCTGGTGCTTCCATGCCACCAGCTGGAAGGGAAACCCCCAGCTATGGGGTCTGCTCTTGGCATAAGGCCAGCAGAGGATGAGCAACGTTGGTATAGTGAGCTTTCCTGTCTCCTCCTCTCCTGACAGCAGAACCCTGTCACCCCGTGCCAGCTGCCAGAGAGTGGGGCTGAAGCTGGTGGGAGGCTGTCAGCCCCATGGCTTTGGGTTGGAGAAAGAAGGGAACAGAGAGCAGCTGAGGCACGGGGGATAAAGAAGTGACAGAGCAAAGCTTGAGCCACCTAATCCAGAGCCTCAATGCCCCTTAGGGCTTTGAGCCACTGAACCTCAGTATTAACCTGGTTTAAGAGCATGTGTGAAGCCTTCAAAATTAAAAACCAACCTTCATGTAAACAGGTCATGGCTCCAGGCTGGTTCCAGCCGCCACATCAGCTCCTGCAGTCCTTACCACTGAGATTACAGCCTGAGAGACTGCTCTATACAAAGCCTACCCAGTTCCTTGGCCATAGGGAATGGCAGGAGACCATTTGAAGGCTTCAAGACCTGTTTGGGAAGAAGACATTGCGATGTGCCCCTGAAACTGCCCAGAGAGAGAAGGAGAACATAAGAAGATACGACCACCTTGCAAGTGCCATTCTTCAAGAAATGTTGTGCAGCAGAGCCTGACCCAAAAACTCCTTCTTCACCCAGGCCCTCTTTGCTCTGCCCTTCAGTCCTGCCATGAACAGTGGTCCCACCTTATCATATGGCATTTTCCAGGGCAGGGCAGAGGTGTCTGTAAGTCCATCTCATGGGGCTGAAGATGTGCTTGAGAGAGGAGAGAAGCTTCCATCAGGACACCATGCATCCCAGTGTCCCTGGTAGGGAGGGCATCCTACATTACTGCTATGCAGCACCCACCTTTCCCACTCTGACTGCATCCAACTCTGCTTCTACCTAGGCTCCTGCTCTTTCCCTCTTCCAGGCAAGGGGAGGAGCTCCCGTGAAACCACCTACTGCTTTTGTTCCCTGCAGCCAAGTGATACATCCTGCTACACAGCCAGAGAAACTCCTACAGAAAAGCACTGTATGGCCAGCGAGGTCCTCCCATGGGCTGGAGCTCTGCGCTGAGAAATGTGGGTGACTGGATCCCAGCAGGGCTTGCCCCATGTCCACCCTGGCCAAGGAGTCAGCATTTGGCTTTGGGTCACGGCTCCACCTCTGTTGGCGGAGCAGGGATTTTAGGAAGGGGGAACAAATGTTTAAGAAAAGGGGAGGCCTTTTTCCTCTCTGGGGTCAAATGAAAGGGCAGCAAGAGTTGTATGGATCCGAACTCAGGAGCAGCAGTAACACAGATGTAGCTTTCTGTATGTGACCCTCCTCTAGTGCTGAATTCACTCTGTGATTTCCAGAAAGCCACCTAATAGTTTTCCACCAGTTGTGCCTTCTGTTTCCTCTGCCCCAGGCTCTGAGCACCAGTAGGTGATGTGTGTGGACTGGCTCTGGCTGGGGAAGGGCCACCCTGCAGCTCCTGTCTCTTTGGGACGTCGATGCCTGTGGATGGCCAAGAAGGACAAACTCCATCGGAATCTCTCACCAACCTGCTTCTTCCTTGACCTGAGAAACCAGGTTGGGTTTTAACCTGAGGAAGGAGACGAGTGAAGGGGAAGGGAGAAGTGCCTTTTTAAATGTTCCTTTGCCACTCGCCTCCACGTCCCATGGCGGTGTCTGGGCTGACGTCAATGCGGTGCTGTTGATTTGCACCAGCTGAGGGGCTGGCACACGATACTCCCCTTCAGAGTGGCTTTGACGTGGGGCGGCGAAGGGCTCACGCTGGGATGTATTCCTGCCCGCACTGCACAGCTCTCCGCAGCACGGTGAGGAGCCACAAACCCCAGAGGAGCAGGAGGTCAGCAGACCCCGTCCTGCAGAGCCCCTGCCTGCACCCCGACACCTGGGGACAGGGTCTGCTGCCCGGCCCGCACTCCTCTGTGCGGAGAGAAGGGGATGGAGGTGGCTGCTAAAGGGGCATCAGTGACACGGGCCTCACCTTGCCATGCACCCCCAGCCTGGAACCTCACTTGGTGCCGCTTGCTCAAGAGTGCTCGCGCCAGCTGCAATCCAGCTGTGAGATCTCACTGCCTTCCACGCTCTTCTCCTGGTGTTCCTCCCTCGGCGGAGGCTGCAGGACCAGATCAATGCATCTAACTGCAGACACCTGGGCCCTGCAACCATCGGGTTTCCAACACCACGTGGAGGTGACTGCTGTCACATGCCATAGCTTATATTATTGCCTTACAGAGCAATGAAGACCAGAAAAACATTTCTAACTTGCATTTTGCTCCCACACATGCAATTCCATGTTAACGTAAACCTCCGCTGAGTGGAAAGCACCCCATCAAAGGCTCCTGGGAAAGGTGAGCCCAGTCCTTGAAATCAAGGCTAATTTGGGTTGTGATTAGTGGCACAGAGTCTAGTTGGAGGTCTGTAACTAGTGGTGAGTACTGGGTCCAGTCCTCTTCAATATATTCATCAATGACCTGGATGAAGGGATGGAATGTACCCTCTGCAAGTTTGCTGATCATACAAAGCTGGAGAGGGGTGGCTGACACACCAGAAGGCTGTGCCACCATTCAGCAAGACCTGGACAGGATGGAGAGTTGGGCAGAGAGAAACCTAATGAAGTTCAACAAGGGCAACTGTAGAGTCCTGCACCTGGGGAGGAATAACCCCCTGCACCAGGACAGGTTGGGGGTGACCTGCTGGAGAGCAGCTCTGTGTAAAAAGACCTGGGAGTCCTGGGGGACAATAGAATGCCCATGAGCCAGCAATGGGCCCTTCTGGTCAAGAAGGCCAATGGTGTCCTGGGGTACATTAAAAAGAGCATGGCCAGTAGGTGGAGGGAGGTCATCCTCCCTCTCTGCTCTGCCCTGGGGAGGGCCCATCTGGAGCACTGTGCCCAGTTCTGGGCTCCCCAGTTCCAGAAGGACAGGGAACTGCTGGAGAGAGTACAGCAGAGGGCTACAAAGATGATGAGGGGACTAGAACATCTCTCTGATGAGGAAAAGGCTGAGGGACTTAGGTCTTTTCAGTCTCAAGAAGAGAACACTGAGGGGGGATCTGATCAATGCTTATAAATACTTAAAGGGTGGGTGTCAGGAGGACGGGGCCAGTCTTTTTTCAACGGTGCCCAGTGACAGGACAAGAGGAAATGGACACAAACTTGAACATAGGAAGTTCCACCTAAACATGAGGAGAAACTTCTTTCCTGTGAGGGTGGCAGAGCCCTGGAAGAGGCTGCCCAGGGAGATGGTGGAGTCTCCTTCTCTGGAGACATTCAAACCCCACCTGGACACGTTCCTGTGGGACCTGCTCTTGGTGGACCTGCTCTGACAGGGGGTTGGACGAGATGATCTCCAAAGGTCCCTTCCAACCCCTACTATTCTGTGATTCCATGGGGGATGAAGGAACACTACACATCAAGCCGCAAGAAGGAAAAGAGCAATACGCAGTCAGCAGCAGTCATCTTTACTATGGACCACAGGAGATCAGAAAAATAACCTTGTTAACAAGAGACCTAGTGGCTAACAAAATGTCATGCTATAGGACATACAAGAGAGGCCAAGCACAATCACCAGAACAAAATGGCAACTGAGGAGGAAAGGAAATCCCAGGGTGGTGTGCAGGGTGCTGCAGTAGATGCCTTGCAGCAAACCTCTAGTGGTGTGGTACCAACACAGCTGTGCACACATCTGTGTGTGCGTGGGGCTGGCTGAGTGGGTTCCTTTTGCCTTAAAAACAAGTCAAAGGGTCTTCACCTCTTACACAACTCCAGTGCCTCTAGCACAATTATTATTAAATATTTTTTTTTCAGGAAAAAAATAATAGTATCATTTTGTTCCAAGAACTATGTGCAAGAATTGTTTCTCCAGGTACAGTGAGAGGAGGGCAGACAGGAAAACACTCAGTGCTGTCCTTGCGACTCATGCCCTCTCCTCATTGACACCACAGCCCTCCCCAGCAATCCTCCGTGGCTTTGCCTTCAGTGAATCCTAAACAAGGCTTTTCAGAAAAAGAAGAAAGAAAAAAAAAAAAGGTATTGCTGCTTCTTCTTGTAATATTTTTCCTCTCTCTCTCTCCCCCCCTTTCCCCTTAAAAATGTTTACTTTCAAAAATTCCATTCCTGCAGAGATTCCTCCCAAGCTCTGAGGTCTCCGCACTCCACCCTCCACTTCTGCAGTCAGAAAAACTGAGTCTCGATGTCTCTTTGGTCAAAAAAAAAAAAAAAAAGTAAAAAAAAGAACACAAACAAATAACACACAGCCCAGTATGATCCCATTCCACCCCGCGGACGCCTGATGAGAGGGTGTCTGTGGAAGAAGGAAGCATCAGAGACGAGCTGTCTGCTCTCTGGAAGCTGAGGTCCCGCGCCGCCCGGCCGGCCCTCCTCCTCTCATACGGTGGTTGCTGGCCCGTACTGGAGCACCAGAGGGGACGTCTCCTTGATCCGGACATAGAACCGTCCCTCGGGCTGGGTTGTTTGGAGGGACAGAGGCAAGAAGTCATCGGGAAGCCACTGCTCGCTCTCGTCAGAGGCAAACACCAGTCCAAAGTGCTCCAGCTGCTCCTCACCATAGCAGAAGGCGGCCGAGCCACCCAGAACACCGCGGGAGACGTCGTTCATCTCCAGCACCACCAGCTTCACCACCTCCCCGGCGGACGTCTGGCTGGTGATGTGCAGCTGTGGAAAGAGAAAGGTGGGAGAGATGGATGGTGAGGGGGAGGAACCAGGAGGAACCGGGGGCCAGAGGCAGCACACGGCGTGTCCTACAGCGGTGATCATTTGGGTGGAGGAACAGCCAACCCAGTGCTGCCCAGTGAACAAGCAGCAGCAGCTTGGGGATGCCCGGCGTGCTGGGGCCCAAACTCATGCACCGCTTTCTTGCCTCCATTGCACCCTCTGAGACCTTACACCTCCACTCCTGCACGTGTCACCTATGGCTCACCCCCTCCGCTCAGGCTGTCCCACCGTCCTGTTACATGTGGCTGGAGATGGACAGTCCCAGCCCTGCTCCTGGCACCACGGAGGGATCCCTGCAAAGCAGGATCCAGACCGTCCGACCAGCAGAACCCCAGCGGCTCTGCCAAACCAGCGATGCTGAGCTGAACCCTCTTTGGGAAGTGGCGCTAAATTTCATCTCATTCACCAACAGCCACCCTCACTCTCCCTCTCGGCTCCCTTGGGGACCGCCCTCTGAATCCCAAATACAGCCGAGAAAATGAGCTCATCTGGGCTCTGGCTGCTAAGGACCATCCATCGGGAGCCCACTACTTGACTTCAAAGGCCCCAAGGCGGGACATCCATCCTCGCCCGGCCAGAGCGACGGTTTCCTTTGGCATGTCCGTGGGAGCTTGCGGAGCACGGCGAGCAGTGCCCTGGCAGGGTGGTCCGAGCCCTCAGCCCACGTGAACCCCACCAGCTCCCAACGATCATCGCAGGGCTCAGCTGATTTACGCCAGCCGAGAAGCCTTCCCTTTGAACTCGGCTTTCTTCGAGAGGAACATCATAAAAACGCTTTCAAGCAGGCGTGTCCAGAGCTTTGCAACTTCAAAAGCCACGTGGGCAGCCCGCCAGGAACCCGAGGGCTGCGCTTCAGTTGCATAGAAATCTATGGTAATTTCTCAAATGGAAAATAAATACTGCGAGTCGGATTCCTCTCCGCTTCTAACATCCCTGCTGGGTGGGAGACACTGGCTATCAAAACTCCCCAGCAATAAAACCCATCAGCCCGTCAGCTCTGTCGTTCCTCTGCCATTTTATGGGCTTGGGCAGCTTCATCAGCCTCTGCTCTGGGCACCAAGAATGTTGGGAGGGAAACTTCAACAGGGGAAGGAGCTTCGTGGCTGGGAGCAAAGGAGGCGGCAGAGCTGGAGGGGGACCTGCCTGAGATGTGAGCCCTGGGGGACCTTCTCCATGGGGATCCCACCTGGAGCAGGTGAGGGTGGTCAGAGCTGGTGGTCAGCTCTCAGCAGCAAAGCCCCTGCGGAGAGGAACTGGGTCCCACAGTGGCTCCAGCACACCCCAGCTCCTGCTGTGAGGAGGCAGCTCTGCCTGGTCCCCTCCATGGGCTGGAGACGAGTGGCTCCTGCTCTCCCTTCCCCAAAGGCACACAGCAGGGAAGCACAGACCCCGGGGAGAGGAGGCTGTGGGAGGGCCAGGGACATGGCTGGGGGGATGGCTGGATTTTGGCAGGGGTGGGTGTGTTTGAACACCAGCACATGGTGAGGGAAACCCATCAATGTCACCTTTGCTCGCTGCCTGCCTGTGCTGGCTGCCACTAACCTACTGTCAGCCACTGAATCACGAGAGCTGAACCCTGGCTTCACTGCCCTGTCCCCCAAAAATACCCTACCCATGGCCCTGGCTCGCTCCCTCCGCAGCAGTGGCTACTGCTCCTGCAGAGCCACGTGCCCTGTCCCGCACTGCCAGCAGTGTCACCACTGACGCAGGGATGAAGGGACACAGGACAGGAGCGCTGCGGGTCGCCGGGGGACCTCATCCCTGGGACGGTGAAGGATGGAGAGGCCCGTGCCAAGCGAAGGCCGCGCGAGCCACACGGCTGCCTGCCTCCCCATCCTGCCCGCCCTCTCCGTCCAGGCACGGCAGAGCCGCGCCGCTGCCCTCGGCAGGCTCCGGTACCTTGACACTGGTCTCTTTGGAGAGTCCGGTTTCGTACTGCGGGCAGACCCGCAGGGTGACAGAGCCCGGCTTCTTCCCTCGGTCAGTGGAGCACCCGGCCTGCTCCGCCTGCTCCTGGAAGCCCTGAGTCCACTCGGCCGAGCGTGTTCGGAAGACGGGCTCCTGGAAGCCCGGCCTGCCCCGGATGCGCTCGGGGCTGGGTGTCGAGCCAGTCCCCAGCCTCAGCTGGCCGCAGTGGCCCGCGGTCCTGCTCTCAGTCGGGGAGCTGTCGACAGAGCCGGGGCAGGACTTTCTGGCCACCGGGCAGAGCGGTTTGGGGAAGTCCAGGCTGCTGGTTCGAACGCAGTAGGCCTGCCGCTTCTCCGTGATGCGCAGCAGCTCGATCTGCCGGCTGGGCAGCACAAAGTCGCTGTCGTAGAGCTCGGGGGGCGGCCGGGGCTCCTCCGGAGGGGGTGGTGGTGGTGGTGGTGGTGGTGTCTTGAGCTCGTGGGTCTGCAGGACGTCCGGGGCACTGTCCCGCAGGGTGCGGGCAACCCTCCTGCTGCAGCACTCGGGGCCCGAGGAGGAGTACACCAGGTCGAGCTCCTTCGGGCTCTGTGCCCTGCTGGAGTCGTAGTCGCTGTCAGTGGCCAGGAAGACCTCTGAGGAGCCCTCCTCATCTGACAGTCCGTGCGAGTCTGCAAGGGGCAGAAGAGAAGCAAAGAGGGGCTCAGCCTTGCTGTCGGCAACCCCAGCTGAAGGTTTGCACCAGATGGAGTCCAAGGAAGCCCCCCAGCGTTTACCCCCTTTCTGTAGACCCGTGCTGCACTCAGGCAGGCACAGGCAGAGCAGGTCCTGCCCCAACCGAGACTGACGCTGGCCCTGCCTGTGCCCCCAGCAGTGCCCCCAGCTCCCCTGAGCATGGGCAGCCCCCTGAGCCCACCAGGCAGGAGCTCTGCAACACCGGGTCCTTACCGGAGTTGAGCTTACGGCTGGTCTCTGGCGAGGGCGCTGGGGAGGGCAGGTAGTCCAGGTGGGACGAGGTGGATCGGGTCTTCTCCTTCATGGCACCGCCGGTCTCGCTGAGGAAGCCACTGAGAGACACCCCGCAGGAGGGCTGCTTGTACCGGGCATGCTGCAGGGCATCCATAATCCAGCGCATCTCACGCCAGATCTCCTCCATTTGCTGCCGAAATAGGAAATGAAGGATCCTTGAAAAAGCAAAACAACAGCAACAAAAAAGACCCACGGCAAAGCAGAGGCTCTCCCCACACACCTTTCCCAAGAAATGAAAGCTTCGGGGGAATCCTCAAGTCAGGAAATCCCAAGAAAGTGCTTTGGGGTGGAAAGATGCTCCTCTGACCACCAGCAAGTGCCAGTTCAGCAGGACCTGCCTGCTGCAGGCAGGAGTGCTGGGAAAGGAGGTACTGTGGGCTGCTCTTTCCATCCCAAAATACACTTCCAGGCCCTTTTCCAGCAAGGTGGGAACCTGCAGAGCAGGAGTCCTCAGCTCTCTGATCAGGATTTTTAGTGCAATCATTGCAGTAAGAAGTTTCTAGATGAAGCCCTGCCTGCTGCTGCCCATCTGCCACGTTAGTGCAAACCCATGGGGTTACACCAGTGAACAGCCCTGGTGAAGGTGCTCCTGTAGCTCCTCCAGGGCATGACAGTCCTGTGGGTATCTTCAAGCCTGGCTCCCTCCCAGTGCGTTCCCGTTCCGTGTACCTGGATGTAGTCCTGAACCTGCTGGTGCCTCTGCTTCGCAGTGGAGAGCTCGGCGTCGGAGAAGGCCTCCCTGAGGCTCTGCTGAGAGAGCAGCGACTCCAGCTCCAGGAGGGCAGACACCTGGCAGTACTGGGTGATGAACTCCCGGTCGTACGTGAAGAAGTGGACTGGGAAGGGAAAAAAAGAGAGGAAGGAATGAAAAATATCAGGTCCTTTGCTTTGGATGCCCTATTGGCTCCTCCCCACTCACCCAACACAAGGAGGAGGCAACACTCTCCTTTACCCTACCTGGACAGCCCTCAGCATCCCTCTCCATCCCTCCTCTCCTGAGGAAGGTGAAGGAGCTCCAGCCCACCCCACCGCCTGTTCTGGCTCTTGGAAGCTATCAGATGGCAAGGAGAGCAGCAAGGATGACTTTTGGCATTCCCCTCCTCACCTAGCTCAAAGATCTGCAGCGGCAGCGTGAGGAAGCCGGAGCGAGGCGTGTAGGGGTTGTTCTGGCCCGGAGCAGTGCAGACATCGTCTGACGGAGGCAACAGCAGCAGGAAGGAAACCTGCCCCCCAAAGTCCAGCACCTCTTGGCTGTACAGACGGAAATCTTTGGCCTGCAAGAAGACACTGCTGGTAACAGCTGTAAACATCACCTGGTGGGCCCTCCACCAAGTCCTCATCCATAGAGGAGTCCTCCGGGACCACCTGCAGGTGTGGGACACTCCTGTTTCAGCACACAGCCAGGAGTTCCTTGCTTCTGACATGATCTGCACACCTCCCTTTCTCTCCTATTTCTCTTAAAAGTCTCTAAACTACTGGTCAAAGTCACTGGTCCCAGAGAAGTGCCACCCCTGATGGCCTCAGCCCTGTCCAGAGAGGTGCCCTCACAGCTGCCTGGCCAGAAGCACGTGCCTGGCACTGGGGCCGAGGGACACCCTCCCAGCGAATAGTCAGCATGGTGGAGGAGGGATTTCTCCCTCTGCAGTCTGGCCCAGGAGGCTGCATCTCCATCCCATGGCTGGCCAGGGCCCATCCTGCTTTGGAGGGGCAGAGATGGGATGGTCTTGTGCTGCAAGGGCTTAGCCCAGGACCAAACCCCATGGTAGGCAATAATGCAAACCCAGATTCACCATCCTTGCTTCAAAGGTGTATGTGAGGTTAAGACAAATAGCTCCTGTGGACACTGTCCCTGGGCAGGCAGGTGTTTCAGAAGCTGTTTGTCCACCATTTGCACGCAACTAAAATCTAATTGATACTTCAGGCCCCCAAAGAGGGACCAGGGGCTGTGGTACCCTGCTTGCTGCGGTGACCAGCATGGTGCTGCACAGCTCCTTCCCCTCCCTCCTCCCCAGAACTTGGCACCTGCCTGTACCTCTGGCAATGGGATGTTGACCAGGGTCATCAGCTCCTTGATGGCCACTTGGAGCTCTTGAAACAAGTGGTTCTGGGAGGTCTCAGCCTCTGGCTCCGCAGGAACAGGCTCCTCCATGCTGGCCATCTTCTGCAGCCATTCCCACTCCTCCCTGGAGAAGGGCAGAGACAGACTTGTGCTGCTTGGGGTGGACCTGAACGCGCAATCACTATGAGAGCTGTGTTTGCTCGGCTGTTCCCCCTGAGATGCTGCAGCACCCCAGGGGATGTGGGAGCTGCAGAGGCAGAGGGGTTTGCCCCAGCTCCAAGCTGGATGGCAAGCGGTGGGACTGAGAGGAAATATCATGCTGCTGCCAGAAGCCTGAGTGCAGAAGAACAGCCATGAGGGTGCTCTCAGGCTGGATGGGACAGAGGAACATGGTGTGTCCGGATGAGCTGCCCTGCGAGGCTCACCTGGAGATGTTGGGGTTGGAGCGAATCTTGACATGGCAGAGGATGTTGGGGAGCCGCTCGGGCACCAGCACTCGGATCTGATCCACGGCACTGCAGAGCTTCAAGTAGCCCAGGTAGAGGCCTGGGGAGAGGGCATGGCTGCTCCGCTGGTGGTAAGCCAGCTTGTCCTGAGGAGAAAGGCACTGCTGGATCAGGCAAGCCCTCGCAGCAGGTCTTTCTCCTGCCCTCACGTTGGGTGCCACAGCGCAGCCAGCCCAGCCAGCAGAAGCGAAGCGGCAGAGCAGGTAGAACCCAACACTGCCGGGATGAATCCAGCACTGGCCTGATGCCTCCCCTCAAAGCAACAGGGATTTTGCAGGCTGGCTGGGCTCTGCTCCCCCTCTGCCTGTGGCCAGGACCACACACTCAGTAGCCCGAGCTCTGCCATGGCCATTCCAGCCTGAGGAGGAGCAGGGAGCGCTGGTGGTCCCTTGATGGAGCACCTGCCCCCATGGCACCAGCGCACACCAGTGATGCAATCCCCTGCCCCAGTGGCACCAGCACAGCACCTGGATGGAGATCAGCAGCATGTCCAGAGCAGTGGGCTCCTCCGGGGAGGACACGGACTTGCGGCTGGTCTGCAGCTTGCAGATGGGAACCCAGCGGACGCTCTCGAAGGTCTGGTTGGTCTTCACCTCCTTCAGGGTGACGATGAGGATGTTGCCCTGTTTGTCTTTGACGGGCTCGAAGAAGACCTGTCCCAGGTCGTGGATGCCCAGCAGCCCCTGTGTGATCGGAGGGGAGGACAAGAGAAAGCAGCAGGTCAGGGGACACCCTTGAGGCACAGTGCTCTGGGACATGGCTGGGGGTCTTCCCTCTGCCAGCTGGGAACCAGCCTGCCCAGAAAAGCACACACCACTCTGTATGAGATTGCCACAAAGCCTGACACCCCACTGCCCCACAACTGGGGTCCTGTCAGGGAGGACAAGGCAGGGGCACCTGGTTCTGCTGCTGACCAAGCCCAGGCAGGACCGGCAGAGCCTGGAGTTTTCCTGGGCATGGCACATCCATGTGCTGCTCCCAGGGGAGCTCAGCTCCCCAAAAAGTACTCGCTCTCCCCCCCATGCCCATCCTCACCTGCATTTGTGAGATGGCCAGCAGCATCTTGAAGCGCGTCTGCAGGATGCAGGAGCAGGATGACTGGGAAACAGTGACGCACTGCCGCAGCCACAGGATCTCATCCCACATGCACGACACCTGCAGCACACCAAAGGGCCATCCGTCAGCCCCGGCCACCGCTACCTGCAGCTGGTTCAGACAAAGGTGTTTTGGGGGTGTTTCCCTTTCTGTTTGAGCTGGGTTGGGAATGTGCACGGGCACGTATTGCCTCTCAGCAGGGGTGCGATTTCCTATGCCACAGGCACCCTGAGATGCCTCCAGAGCCTGTAACCGAAGGAAGGACCATGCCGTGTCCACTCAGATATCTGTCTTCATCTAGGACTGAGACCTTCCTAAGTTTGAGTAGAATCATAGAATCATAGAATGGTCCAGGTTGGAAGGGACCTTTAAGACCACCGAGTCCAACCATCAACCCAACACTGCCAAAAGCACCACTAACCCATGTCCCTCAGCACCACGTCTGCCTGGCTTTTAAATACCTCCAGGGATGGTGACTCCACCACTGCCCTGGGAAGCCTGTTCCAACGTTTGATAATCCTTTTGCTGAAGAAATTTCTTCTAATATCCATCCTAAACCTCCCCTGGCATAACTTGAGGCCATTTTGTCTTGTCCTATGGAAGATATCCAAGACAAGGAGAGAGAAGACAGCCTTCTCCCTCAGTAGATAAGAACCATCCAGCAAAAGACATTGTCCCTGAGCTGCCCACCTGTCACTACTAGCAGTGGAGGACCAGGCAGCAGCACCCTGCACGTCCTGCTCTGTATGACAGAGGCAGAGCTGCCACGGCATGATGCTGCAGTGAAGCAGTTAAACAGTTGAGAAGATGCTGGCATCCCTGTAAGGCAGCACCAACCCATCACAGCACACAGCCTGCACAGCACGGTGCCGGCCCATCACCCACCCTTTGGGCTTCCAGGACTGGGACGGAAACACCATTTCCTGGTGGTTTGTCGGTCCATGTCGAACACCGGCGAGCAGCAAGCCTGTGGGCTACCTATGCTGCCAAGCCTCAGTGCCCAGAGCGGAGGGAAGCTGCCAGCCCAAGGCAGTGGTGGTGGACGATGCCCACTTGGCTCAGCCTGGCACTCCCAGGGCTGCGACCAGCTCTTGGCATTGCTCTGTCCCATGGAGTGTGCGATGGCAGCGGCACAGCCGAGGTCGTGCTGGGAAGCCCAGGAACTGCCAGATGTTGTGTCATCTGGTGCGAGTAGCTGGACTGGCTTGTGCTCCCTTCATGCAAACGGGTGCTGCTCCCAGCCCGAGTCAGACCCAGACAGCCCTGGAGAGACCCCCGCAGCACCCAACTACTGCTTCCTGCATGGGCAGCACCAGGAAAGGTGCTGCAATGAATATGCTCTGCAGATCGTGGTGGCCATCATCTCGGCAGCATCCAGGCTGATGGCCAGGCAGAGAGAGGTGTGTCAGGAGACACACTGCTTCCGTGCCCCAGTGCACAGCACAGGGTCCCTGGGCCACCCACCTTGGTGAACCAGAGAAAATCCTGCATGAGCAGGCAGGAGTAGGTGTCATCAATCTCCACCACGGGGATCTGGTCTTCATGGGTCACCAGAATGTTGTCATCCTTGTAGAAGATGGCTGTCAGGTAGAGGCCCCTGTATGGGAGAGAAGGCTGAATCTAGTGTCACCCCTGGCTGCCAGCTTCATTTCCCAAAACGTCACTCTCCCAAGGGCAGAAGAGATGTCTTGCCCTGGTTCTCAGCTCCTCTCCAACAGCCCATGGCAGAAGATGCACACAGCCAGTAGAGGAGCAGGAAGAGGAACACAACACTGCCAGCAAGGCCAGCCTGGCCAATGCCACAGCTGCTGCCCCTGCCAGCATAAGGGAGGGTGATGGGGCCAGGCCTGTGCAGGAGACACACTGGGGTCTCTGCAGGCCAATCATGAAGGTGAGAGGGTGGTGGGGTCTAGAGGAAGGTGGGGTGTTGGGTGATGCTTGGAGATGGCGCAGGTATCTGGGTATGGGGGCAGCTTGGCCAGTCCAAATGGAAACACCAAGTAGAACCATTTGATTTCTAGGCAACGGGACTCATCTCCACTGACACCACCAGCTTGATCTAGGCAAAGACTCGCCTCTGAGCACGCCCCAGCCCTGGGCTTGGAGACGTACTGGCCTGGTACTGGCCGTATGAGGATGGGCAGCCCTGTGTCCCTGCTGGGAAATGGGCTCTGCACCACTCCCGCGCGCCAGCCTCTCACCGCTTCAGTGTCTTGAGAAACTTGCTGCCGGGGTGGAAGAGGTGCTTGAGGCTCTTGGAGACCGAGTGCTTCCTGCTCTGGGGCTGGTTCTTGCATGGCTCTGGGGAGCAGAGAGCAGAGGATGCTGCAGCAGGAGACAAAGGGCCACACCAGCAGCCCATGGCACGGCATTGCCAACCTGGTGGGAAAGCTCTGCCAAGGTCTGCCTGAGCTGTCTCCCTACTATTCTCATCCATGGGGCAGACCTGGTGCCCTCCCAGCCCATGCCACAACCCTGTGGGGCTGACTGCATCCCTCACCCCAGCCTCCCCGCAGCGCTGTGCCGTGCACTCACCATGGCAAACACAGTGCTGGTGGACGGTCTTCACCTGGCCCAGCAGATGGTCCAGAGCTTCAGCTTGTCCCCTTCGCCGAGGGGCCCGGCCATCGTACTCCCGCCAGTCTGTCAGGGAGAGACCAGCATCACCCCCAGCACCTACCCGTCAGCCTGGGAGAAACAGGACTTCCCGTCCCCCCCTCTACATGGCAGGTCACCTCCTGGCACCCCACTATGTGTCCCACAGACATGGCACGGCATGGCAGCACACATGGGTGCTGAGCACCTCTGGTTGGGTTGGGCTCTGGGAGACCCCCGGTTTTGCACCCCTCTTTCCAGGAGCACCCTGGCTCTGCACAGCACCCCACGGCCACCAGCCACCCTGCAGCACGGTAGAAGGGAAGAACAAGGTCCCCTCTGTTGCTGCCGCACTTCATTGGCCTTAAAAAGTAAAATTCTTTCCAGTGTCTTCCTCCAGGTCTTCTCCAGAGCTGCAGCTTTCTCCACGTGAGTGCTGAGAGCTGGGCTGCCCTCAGCAAACACATAAATAAGCTCTTCTGCCATCTCCACCCGCTGCGAGATGGCAGCAGCATCAGGAGTGGGACTGGGGACCTCGCGGCGCTTCTACCTTAGCTTTACATTAATTGCTTTAAACAACCCTGTGTCCTGCCTGCTGCTGTTTTCCATGGAAAGTTCAGCTCTGTTAACTTTGGCTGGGACTCACCACTATTTTTAGGAGCTTTAAAAACACCCAGGGAGGTGCCTGATTATATTCTGCTGGGCCAGGGAGGGATCTTTACTGAAGGGAAAATATTAATGGAGATAAAAATAAATAAAATCCACTCATGTCTGATTTGCTTCAGCCACGCTCTGTGTTGACGCCGCTAGATCTTGGTCACGGGGAAGGTGACCCGTGCAGGGCTGCAAGGGGGCTTTAAAGTGGGTGCAAACGTGACCAACACCTGCTGCCAGGCCAGGGTAAAGCCAGGGCGATGCAGCGCAGGCGTAGACTCGCTCTAGACATGCAAATGTATTTCTGCATCCTTCCATCCAGTGCTATATAGCGCTATATAGCCAGAGCTATGCAGGGTCTCTGGGCCCATCTCCTCAGGCCATTCGTGGTGCATTCACTGCTCACACGCAGCATCCCTGGTCCCTCATTGCCTGCAGGGACGCATCCCACCGCCCCGCTGCTGGTCCTTGGGACCTGCTCCGTCTCCCCAGGGCACGTGGGGCTGCTCCTCACGCAGTCCCCGCTAGAGATCCCACGGGACCACCGTGCATGGCCACGGCCAGACCCAGCTGGGGACTGCTGCAAAGGGGCAGCGGCCACCGTGGAGTCTGCTCAGCCCTGAACTTCACCCTTTGGGGCTGCTCCTTCCCATTCAGCCCTCCTGGCCTGTCTCCCCCAGCACCCTGGGGGCAGGGGGTGCCTTGAGTGACTCTGTGGGGCTTTTCCCCGCCGCTTGCCCTGCTGCCAGTGTGGGGAGGTGAGTGCTGACAACCCAGAGCTGGACTCTGGTGGGGCTCGTGACCCCCATCCCAGCTCAATGCTGGAATGCAGGTCCCTGGGGCTGGGCTGGGGCATGTGGTGGCACAGGGAGGGCTCCAGGCCCACTGCCACCCAGGGCCAGGATAGCTCTGAGCCCTGGGGGTCACCTCCAGGGGCTGAGCTGGGACATCCCACCATGTCACCCCTCAGCACAATGCCAATGGTGGGCTTACAGAAGCTCGCTGCTTCGGGGCAGATGTCATTGAGGGGTTAAGGAGTGACCCCTCCCAAAAGCTGCCCTGCGCTAAATTACAAACCTCTGCTGAAACACACAGGGGTGTTCTCCTTCTTTCAGAGGAGATGGCTGCACTACTTGCCTTTTAACTAAGAAAGCAAAAACATCCTCTCTCCTAATTCCTCCTCAGGATGAGCTCATCCAGGGGGCTGTTTTAAACGGCTCAGCCTTTACCAGGCCACAAGGAGAATTCAGGTTGAAAAATTAGTATGTAGCAAAGCTCCTGTTGGCTGGAGGCAGCCTGGCCCGAGACCCCAAATGCTGCCTCTGCTTCCAGGTCTACCAGACCCCATCCCAGCAGGGAAGATCCCCAGAGAGGGACCCCCAGACAGCCCAGGGAGCTGCTGCCTCCCCCCTTCATCCCGCAGCTGGTGCCAGCTCCCCTGGTACTTACTGGAAGGGATGGCGAAAGGGGGCACGGAGGCTTGCGGGGGACCCCAGCCCTTCATGTTGTAGGCAGACACTTGGACGTAGTACGCTGTACCCTGCGAGGAGGGAAACCACGCTCAGCCCACCAGCACCTCTCCTGGCTCAGTTTGAGAGTGAAGATCCCCCACCTAGCCAGCCCAGTATACCAGTACCCCATGAGGAGTACTAAACTGGGGGCCCGCAGCCTGGGTCACTGGCTCTGACCTCCCCCAGCTGTACAAAGCTCTTGTCATCAGACACTAGAGAATCCCCACAGCATGGGTGGGTGTTTTTGAGGGGAGGCAGAGGAAAAGGGAGATTTTGAATGCCCTTTGCCGGGAGATGCTCCAGCCCCACAGACACGGGGCTCCCGCAGCCTGGAGGGTGGGGATGTTGCCTTCCCGCTGGGATGCACGAGGATCAGCCCCTGGAGACAGGGAGCTGGCCCAATGCTGTCAAGGACTTGTGGCATGGTGACAGTGATTAAAGGCCTCTGATTAAAGCCCACTCAAGCTGCCAGATGTTGCAAGGCCTCCAGGCGCTCATGAAGATGGACAGGAGCCTGTGAAGCAGCTCTGAAAGCATGACTGAGGGGCTTGGGCCAGCTCCTTGCAGCGGCGCTGCTCCAGGCTCTGCTTGAGCCCCGTCCTGCCGTGCACCAGGGCAGCTCTTTTGCCCTGACAGTGGCTCTGGGGTCCCACACCACTGCCTGGGCTAAGCTCTTCTAGCCACATCGAGGGCTTTCCCTGCTCCTCAAGGTCCCTGGCTCCTTGCCCCAGAGCTTCTGGGCTGCACGTCTCTGGTAAGGGTGACCCCATCCATCCCAGCATCTCTCTGTGTTCCTAACCCAAGCTCCATCCTGTCACAGTCCCCATCCCGCCCCATCTTCCACCCACCGGTCCAATGCACCCGGGGACAGGATGGCAGTCCTGGGGAAGGGACAGCTGACAGGAAGCGTGGCCCCTGTGGTTCTCAGGAAGATAAAATAGCGGAGAGCCCCCACCCCAACCAGCCCAAGGCCTTGGTGAGCTCCTGGAGGTGGAGAGACAGGGCTGGTCCCCTCCCTCTCCAGTGAGCGACAGGGCTGGTGTGGGGGTTTGGTCTGTGCAGGTGGCAGAGGAACACCACTGATTTATTGGCAGGAGGAGCACGGCTGGAGATGGGAGCGGGGTAGGGGACAGAGGATAAATCAGGCACGTAGTGAATGGACCTGTTCTGCCTTTCACTCTAGTGTCCCCAGGCATCCTGCGCAGGGGGTTTCCCCATCGCCAGGGTGACACGGCCATGCAGGGACAGACAGATGCCTCTCCCGGCCCCATGCTCTTAGCTCTGCCCACAGGCTGTGCTGAACACCCCCGTGGCACAACCCTACTCCTTCTGCTGGAGATGATGCCCCATCCTCTCCTGCATTGGCTGCAGGGAACAACCCCATGGGCTGCAGCTTTTCCTGGCTATGGGCTGTCCCCCCGCAGTCCGGACCCCCGTGGGGCACCCCAAGAGCTCACCGACACCAGCCCCCGGATGGTGAAATGCAGGTTCTTCAGCTTGTCAATGATGGCTTCCCCCACCAGCGGTGAGAAGGTTGGGGAGCAGCTCCACTCGACTGAAAGGAGAGAGACCCCAAGTTGCCATGTGGCCCTGGAGCAGGGACAGGCTACCAAGGCTGGCTGCAGCGTGTCAGGGCCAGCAGCTGCAGAAGGACCGTGGGCAGCACCAGAGAGAAGGCAGGGGAGAGGGGGAGCCACAACAGGGGGGACAGGATGGGGAGCTGTGGTCCTCCTCATCCAGCCGCGTCAGCCAGGGCCAGCCCCCTGAGGTGATGGGTCAGGAGCTGGGAATGGAAGAAATTCTCCCAGAAGCCGAAAAGTCTGGTTTAAATGGGTGAGGGGCGCAGGAGTGGCAAGACAGCAAAGGCCCACCGCTTGTGGGGAGCACACAGATGGCACTCTGAGTTTTGCAGGAGGTTGCATGTTGCAGGTGCAGGAGGCTGGTTTGGTCTGGCTTGGACTGTTTGGGTGGCAGCTGCGTGGCATCACAGAATGAAGCCCTGGCACAAAGGCGGCTTGGCAGGGGCTCAGCAGCACTGCCCATGGCCCTGGCACCCTGGAATGGCATGCACGGGGCGACCACTCCAGCACGTCCCCCTGGAACACCTGAGGTGCTTGCCATGGCTGCATGACCCCCTGCACTGCTGTGGGGACCCCCATCATTACCTTTGTATTTGGTGACAACGGCTGAGTTAACACTCAGGGGCTCCCAGAAGGTCACCTGCACCGAGGAGCTGCTGGCCACAGAGAGGTGGACGTTGGTGGGGGCATCTGGCACTCCTGGGAACAGAGAGCACAGGGACCACTACAGCGAGGACAGTCACTCTGAACCCCTCAGTGTCCCTCCTGGGCCTCCACCTGCACCCGGGGACACGTTCCTGGGGCGCTCACCCCCCTGTGCACCCATACGGTGAGCCCTGGCTACAGGGTGCAGGGGTCCTCTGATGGGTGCTGGTGCAGCCCCACACCTGCACCACACACGGCTCTGCTCCTTCCCCCAGTGCGGGGGCTGCCCCCCAAGCCCCCCCAAGCCCTCCTGCGGGCACTCACGGGCATGCTCAAACCCTGCCTTCATGCGCTTGTAAAGCCGGTATCGCCACTCCCAGGCCTTGAGCTGCTTCTCCTTCTCGGAGCAGTCGGCGTTGGGCGCCTCGTTCACCACCTGCGCCGTCAGCTCGTTGACGCGCTGCTCCGCTTCCCGCACCAGCGTGGAGAGGTGCAGCGAGCGGCTCTCCAGGCTCACGACTGCAGGGAGGGTGGACACGGCCACGGGTCCCAGGAGGGGATCCAGAAGGAGGGAAGAGAAGGTGGTTAGGGCAAGTCCATGCTCTGCTGACACCAAGTCCCTACCCCGAGACCTCCATCTTCCCCTCTGTGTCCTGCTCCCACGTTCCACTCGAGTGCATGGCTCCACTTGAGCCCCAGCTCCCCCTGAACCAGTTTCCCAGAGCCCAGTGACTACCTCGTCACCCAGACCCCATTGCCTGGGATGGCCCGGTCCACCAGGCTGGAGACCCAGGTGATGGGCACAGCACGGTTCCCCCACACCAACTCACAGTGCGGGCTCTCCTTTGCTCCTGCCTGCAGCAGGGCCCTGGCGATGGGAGCGTTGTTGGTCATGATGGCGATGTCCAGGGGCAGCAGCCCCTCGCTGTTGGGGGTGTTGAGGTCCAGCTCCTCAGGGCTGTACTGCTTCAGCAGCTCCTGGACCCTGTCTAGGTCCTGCAGCTCCACAGCCTCGAAGAGGGCAGCATTACTCTGGAACTGGGTGGGAGGAGAAATGCAAGTCAGTTGAGCGCAGGGCACCCTCCTCCACCCCAGCCCTTCACCAGCACCCCACCAAACCGAATGGGCAGGGGTTGCCCTGGTCCCAGGAATTCAGAAGCATCAGCTCTTTGCAGACACAACTGAGCAAGTGGGTGATGCTGAGCAAACACCTGGACCAGCTCCAGCTGAACCTCCTCCAGGGCAGCTTCACTTAAAGCCCTCTTGGGCTTCCATCCAGGTGATAGCATTGCCCACGCATGGACCCTCCATCCCCATCTTCCCGGCCATGGCAGAGCTGGATGGAGCCAGCAGGTCCTAATTACCAGGTAGGACTTGCGGAGCTTCTCCTTCTCGCCCCGTCCTGCCAGGCTGCCCTCGTCGAAGGACGTGTAGTTGACGCGGAATTTCCCTGACAGGTTTCGGTAGAGCCTCTTGGCTGCGTTGGGTGAGGAAGGGCCCGGTGGCTTCCTGGCCTGTGCCAGCTGCAGGTCCCGCATCTGCTGCGTCATTTTAGGGGAGGATGACCTAGGAGAGGGCAAGAAGAAAGGCATGTGAGAGGAAAGAAGGCACGTGAGGATGTGCCAGAAAGGCACTGAGGCATGACCCAGGAGAGCCAAACCTGTGCCAGGGCAGCAACGATGTGATCAGCTGCAAGGTGCCAGCAATGCCTTCATCCATTTGCTATCTGCCTCCCCATCACTGCTGCTGGCCCCACAGGGGTCCTGAGGGGCTCGCATGAATGCTGTGGGTGAGACATTTTCTTCCAGGCCCACAATGCCCTCAAGCCGGGATGCCCCAAGCAACCTCATGCAGCTCAGCTCTGCAACTGGTCCCCATCCCTCACACCCGGGAAACCTCTCCTTACTTCCAGTATCTGCCCACCAGCTCCTACAGAGATGGGTTGCCCCATCCATGGCTGCCCAGACTCCCTCAGCAGTGGGCTGTGCAGGGACTGAAAGCTTCCCAGCCCCACGCTCGGTGAGTGCTGCCCACCATGCAGTTGGCTTGGGATGGCCTCGTGCACCTTCTCCACATCCATCCTTCTAGCAGGAACCCATCTCCTGCGCTTAGCACCATCCCTCAGCCCTTTGGTACGTTACTTTTCCCAGGGTCTTTATTCCAGCAAAGGGCACTCTCTGGAAGTGAAGCAAGAGCGAGGAATGGACAAGGGGCCATTTCTCACAGCACCAAGACAATGCCAGGTCCCAATGGGGACCAGTGACCCCCAGTCTCCTGCTCACCAGCAGACCAGGGCTCCAAAGCTGCTCCTCACCTTCTCCGTCCACATTGATTAAGCCGCAAAATCTTTTCTCCACTCTGATTTTGATCTCTACATTACATAACCACGTTAAATATGTACAAGTCACCAGGAAAGCTGGCACCTTTCCTTAGCTTTGCAGAGGGGAACTGCTCCTCGCCCTGCAGCCGTGACCCTCCGGTCCCCACCAAGACCTCATCCCCACCGCCAAAGTCCACGGTTTCAGGGCCTCGCTGCTGCGTAGGGCTTTTGCCCATGAGTCATCCTTTACAGCTCCGAGGGTTTTCACTGGCGTCAAACATCTGATCCCCTTCTTGCTGAAGCCCATGGCACGGTGCCCAGGCAAGGAGCATCGGGTCTAAAGAGCATTTAGCAAAGTGACGCTTAACACAGTTTCTCTCAGTTTTGACCTCATAGCCCTGCGTATAAGGTCAGATATTCAGGAGCAAGGCCTTCCCCGTATCACTTTATGGGTTAAATATCAAGCAGGGGGTAAGCATGACAAAAAGCGTGACAGTTGTCTAGGAGGTCATGCCAGGATGCTACTGCGAAGCTGTGTCTGCGATGATGATGTTTACAAAGCCATCATCAGGAGGCAGGATATTAATAACAACCTTGCTACGTGCTCTTCATCCTCCCCATTTCAGATTAGGCACAGTGGGCTGCAGCAGCCCTTTAATGATTTTACCTTTTATTACTGTGATATTTGAAAGCGGAAAATGGTGGGGAGGTTGGCTCCTGCCAATCACTCATCTCACTGGCTTCAGCCCACGGATTTAGAGGTCTCCAGTGTGGCCCAAGCCACGGTATCAGGTTGCTGCCCTGGATTCCTCCAGGGATGGGCGTTATCTGAACGTAGGGCTTCACTGACCGGACAGACAGACAGCAAACACCAGCCACAGGAGCTTCAGGTGACAAGACACCCCTAAGCACCCGTGTGAAGGTGGGTGAGATCTGTGCAGCAGGATCCTGCTGGTTCTGGTGGGGAGGAAGGGGAGCGGCTCTCCACCAGGAGGCCATCACCCCGTGAGGAGAGACCCTGCACGATGCAGGGAAGTGCTGGAGAACCAGCCCTGGGCTCACTGGGACCTACCCAGCGCTGGACACAGAGTGCTCAGCTTACAGCCATGCCAGGCTGAGCACATCGTGTTTCATCATGGACATGGAGCAGCTCCTGGCACAGCCACTGCTGAAGGCTCCTCGTGCCAAGGGGCTCCTCACATGGCACATACAAGCCTCTACAGACAGCAAATACAGGACATCAGATATCATAGGAGAAGAAAGGTATCACACGGTTCTGCTGTCACTGGAAGACAGAAATTCAGAGAGAAAAGCCACCTGTACTTGTGGTGACAGGGCAGGTCCTGACCCACAGACCAAGCCCAAGAAGCTAAGTGCTATCTGACGTACTTAGGAAAGAGAAATAACTGACTCTCTTGTGTTTAAGAGCTCCCTGCTGCCCAAGCCCTCCTCTTTCTACCCCAGCTGCTGCCCGAAGGTGAAGATGGTTCTTTTAGCAGGCTCATTGGCAAGATGCCCGATTCCTCTGTGATTCCCCTTCATTCAAGGAGGCAACAATGCTCTCCCACATCAGGAAAGGAAGGAAGACCCAAAAGTATCTCTCTGGAAGCTGGGTTAGACCCTGTTGCAACAGATCCCTGCTCCATCCATGCCTGCAGAATCAAGGTTTAAAAAAGGAGTGGTGCTTTGGAGCAAAAGCATTTTTTTCTGCCAATTAAAATATATGGCAAATGACTGAGTACAGGCAGACTGGACAATTTGGAGGAAGTTCTCTCAGAGATGGTAGAAACAGAGGCGACAGAGAAAATTCTCACTATTTTCCCCTCATTTGATTTGCTTTTAATGAGAAGCAAAGAGACAGAAAGTATTCAGAGCTCAGGAGTGAACATCTATCTATATTAAACTGGCTGCCCCAAAGATAAAAGGGTTTCCTGCCCTGTGGTTATGAGTCATCTGGACTCGGTGAAATAGTCTTGATTTATCTAGAGCTAAACTTTCCCTGCGGTGGAGCAACTGATAGCTGAAAACAACACCCACATATGTCGTGCCCTCGAGGTACCAGCAGCCAACACCAGCTCACCCTGATGGCAAAGCCCCATCCTGCAGGGAGGTGGTGGAAGGAGGTCCCACCTCCTCTGCCTTTAGAGTCTCAGTGCAGTCCAACTAAATTTATCTCAACCACAATCAGTTCTTCTTGCTAATTATTTACCTTCCTACTGCAAACACCGCAGCAGGGGATGGGTGCCTGGCCTGTCCTCAGCTTTCAGGCTGTGTTTGCAACCATCAGGGAGGTGGTGTGCACAGCAGGTGGGCAATGCCATACATCCATGTACCAGAAACCCTGGAGAAAAGGCTGAGGTTCTGCTAGAGGATGCACTGAGGCTGGCCAGACCCATCTCATGAAACCAATACAATGAGAGCGGCTTTTTTTTTAAAGGACATGAGGATGGATGTGCATAAGACAACTTCATTTTATCCCTCCTGCAATGCACGCAAGCAAATCCTCTGGGTAGTTCATAAAGTTGTGGTTTCTGCATATTCTGGGTTTTAATGTTTCCAGCGCCACAGATCTTGGCGTAGTAAACAGTGCTAATAATTGTAATTATATGATTTTAAGTGCATTTTGTTTAAGGGCGTAGCCTCTCTGAGCCTCCAGCAGAGAGCCAGCCCATGTCAGATGGGGATGCCCTGTCCTGCTGACGGGATCTCAGACCCTGGGCTGGCTGGAAGGAGCCCTGTGTGCCCCAAGCCCAGCAGAACCCGACTGTCCTTCCCTGGGCACCCACGGGGATGGCCCACCATGGCCTGCAGCACCAGAGCAGGGGCACCAGGGGCTTTGTCCTCCCTGTCGCCATGCACTGTCATCGCGGGGACAGGGGCTGGAAGTGTCTGGACAGGCAGGCAGTGACTGTCCTGCTTGGAGGTTATGGCATGTGGCTGCTGGGGACCGTGGTGGCCATCCCACCCCACCTCCCACCAGTGGGAGTTTGGGCTGTGAAAGGCTCATTTGCAAGCGATGCTGCTGGTGGTGGTAACAGCCTTCCAGCCAAAACCCGAGGCTGCCCAGTCCCTGCCCGGGCACGCTGGCTGTGGGAAGGACTGGCTAAGGGGTGGCTGCCTGCGGAGTGTCCCCGAGGGGACAAACTCCAGCCCGTGGCAGCAGACATGAGCTCAGCACCACGCTCCCTCCTTGGGGTCCACGTGGGTGGCTGTCACTTCACTGCTCCCCGACGTCTGCGGGCTGATGCAGCAGAGAGAAGCCGCGGGGCTCCGTGCACAAGGAAAAGGGAGCCCAAAGGATGGAGGATGAAAGGTGTTAATGCTCTGAAAGGATGAGGCTTGGGGTGGGAAGGAGGAGAAGGACTGAGTCCTTGCAGAGCTCCTTGTAGCCTCGTGGCACTGTGGGTGTCAGTGGCATGTTAGCACAAGCTGCCAGGGACACTTTCCTGACCCACAGTCCAATTCAGTCCATACAATTATCCAGTGAAGGACTATCCAGGACAGGAGAAGCCTAAAAACCAGCTATCGGGGACAGGGAACCAAACCCAGCCAACCTCCCCCCAGACTGGGAGCTTGCACTAAGGGATCAGCTGGCAAGACCAACAGAGATCAGCAGGCAAGAACTTCTTTACTGTGAGAGTGGTAGAGCACTGGAACAAGCTGCCCAGAGAGGTGGTGGAGTCTCCTTCTTTGGAAACATTCAAAACCGCCTGGACAAGTTCCTGTGCAACCTGCTACAGGTGGATGCCCTCTGATGAGGGGGTTGGACTAGATGATCTCCAGAGGTCCCAGTATGATTCTATGATTCTATGACACAGCCCGTTCCCAAAGGAATCAGGGCACGAGGGCTCTTTCCTCCTTTGAGCACACTTGGCCCTGGGGTTGTGCAGGAAATCATACGTTATGCCCACAAAGACTGGGACAATAAATATTCCACAGCAGAGACCACTCGAGCTCCTAACACCCAAAGGACCTCCTCTCGGCTCCCTGGGACACGAACCAGAAGCTCTGCATCCTGCATGAAGAGGAGCTGCTGATACACTCGCATTTTCCACTCTTTCTGCCTGAGCGTAAGTAATTTTTCAGGGCTGGGGACATAGAGACTGGATCCAAAATGGAGCACAACTAAGAGAGCCCTTCTGAAATAGAGGGATTTTATAACCCACCAAAAGGCACGCTCAGAACGAGGATGAAACGCTGTGCTCAGCATCACTGCAAGGCAGTAGGACTCCCAGGAGCAGCCCGCACACCAGTTACCCACCCTGAGGTGTGTGGACCCCCAAGGTATTTAAATACCATGCGGTGACCTGGCCACGCAAAGATGGAGCAAAACACCCCTGCTCCGTGGAAACATCTGCGTGCCTGGAAAATGCACTTGCTTATTGAAACCTGGGTCCAGGGAAAGGCACCAAACCAGATCCAGGGCTTTGTTTGTTTGTTTCCTACAGATTTGCTCTTTTTTCCCCTGCTTGGCAAACCCACTGGGTTTTGTTTTGAATGGAGCCGAAACGAGCATGCCTCTTTTGTTTAGCAATAACAACTAACTTATATAGATCCCGCTCCTGCCAGGACATTTTTGTTTGAGCTCCAGAAGCCCAGCACTATTAGCCCAATGCTCGGAGGAGCTCAGCAGAGCACCCGGGTCGCTGCGGTCTCCTGAGCATCAGGCACCGGTTTGCTCCGCTGCCGCCACACCGGGCACCCCGCAGAGCATGTGAGGTGCTTCTTGAGGACCTTGTGAGCCAAGGCAGCACCAGGGCACAGCGTTGGATTGGGAAAACCAACTCCCAGCAGCTTGGTACCCGAAGAAGCTGGAGGAGAAAAGCACATCCTGGGCGAGATGTGGAATATCCCACCAGCGTTCAGTGCCCTGCACCTCCCCAGGGGAAGCAGAGGAGGATTCCCTGGTGGGAGCAGGAGGGTACAGCATCGTGCCTCGCCATCCAGGCTGTTCCCAAAATCTGGAGGCTTTTGTATCCCTTGGGGAATGCTGGTGCTGGGAGTGCAGCAGCTGCAGCGTGCAGGGATTTTGGGACCAGCTCGGCTGCTGGAGGGGCTGTGGCAGCGGGAAAGACGCGATGTCCCACACCACGGGCTGGCTGGTGAGTTGCTGGTGTCTTCTCAAGGCATAGCCATGTCCCCCAGTGCAGGACAGCAGGGAAGGGCCTGCCTGCACGGCTCACCCCCACCTCACCCTCCTCCTAAATCACAGGATCTGAATTTGGGAGAGACGGAGACTTCAGGACTCCAAGAGAGGTTCGGAGCCAACCCAGTAGATCACTCGCTGACAGTCTGCGGAGGCCTCCCATAAAACACCCCATTTCTGCAGGCCCAGAATTACATTTCGGGGGGGAAGGGAGCAGAGGCACTCAAGCAAACTCTGCAGCAACACAATGCTGCTGCTGCTTCTCTATTTTTGCTTTTTTTTTTTTTTTAATTAAGCATCCCAATAACGTTTTTCAAATGAGTCCAGAAGGAGCCTGTGGCTCAACCCCATTGAAACATGACCGAAATCAGACTTTCAGTTCCTGTGTCCCTCATGGCCATCCCCTGAGGCAACTGCTGTTGTGCACACGCCGCAGTCACAAAGCGGCACCGCTGTGGCTGTGCCCGCACATCCCTGTCCCTTCTGCCCTGCCCGCACACACCCCTCACCCAGCATGGCCAGGACACAGGGACACTTCTCCTTGGGGACCACAGTGAGGGACGGTGCGCGACGGCTGGCTCCCTAGCCACGGCAGAGGATGCTGACTACCATCAGCCCATGAGTGCCAGCCCTGAGCTGCTCTGCAGGGGGCACGGGATGGCACAGCCTGGCTCTGGGCACCCGGAGTCATCCCTTGAGGGAGGGGAAACACAAAACCCCAGGCTCAAACAGGCTCCATCCGCACACCCGGGTCAGCAAGGAGATGGTGGAGGGGAGAAGTAACGTCCACGTTAGGCCCTTGGCTCTGCACCCTGGTCTGGCTCTGCCAGCTTCACTGTTTTCACAAGAATTTACCCCAGCAGAGCTCCTGGCCTGCCCTGCCCAGAGGCTTGCACCTAGAAAATCTGCTTTTCTGCTTTTGCGCTCCCAAATTTCTGTGGGGCTTGAGCTCTGCGGGTGTGTGCATTACAGAACAAGGGTGTCCCTGCCTGGAGGGGGTCAGGAGCCGCTGCTCGGGGTGCAGCATCCCCCTGTCACCAACACCGCTCGTCCCTGGGGCACTTCCCAGTGCCAAAAGCCCTCAGTCCCTCCCCACCAGCACGGGCACTGGGAATCTGCTATCGGGAGCAGCCCTGGGCTCCCACCTCCCAGCAGGGTAAACCCTCCCCGCTGTGCTCCCCGCAATGCCAGCCTTTAATTGCTGCTTGACATTAAGTATCTGAGCAAGGAAGTCTCGGGTAAATGTTCTTGCTATGGGAACACACAGTGCTGAGTCTCTTTAATTACATTGTTTTTGTTTGGCTTTTTTTATTAGTTGTGCTGTGGCTTCCCCTCCCTGACGGGCCAGCGAAGCGCACGCTAAATATGGCCGGGTTTAAAGTCCGCCGTGAAACCCGAACCGCGGCACCAGACTGGCTGGACGCGGTGCAAGCCAGGGTTACGCGGGACACGCATTCCAGCCGCTGCAGTGCTGCTCCGGCCCCGCGCCCCCCCGTCCCGCTCCGGCACCCGCCATCACAGCGCCTCAGAGCACAACCACGGCGCTCCGCAACACCTACACATCCTCCTCCTCCTCCTCCTCACCCACTAAATCCTCCTGGGAACGCAGCCTCACCCTCTACTCCATGGACCCCATCCCACCCCATCTCCATCGTACCCATCGATTCCACACCGGTCCCCATCCCACCCTGTCCCACTGTACCCATCAGTTCAACACTGGTGCCCATCCCAC
>JAHREE010000586.1:2202-16903 GCA_033628505.1 Tringa tobata | reverse complement strand
TGCGACAGGACCCAAAGGGTGATGATTAATGGAGCAGGTTCAAGCTGGATGCCTGTAACTAGTGGTGTCCCCCAGGGGTCAATACTTGGTCCAGTATTGTTCAATATATTCATCAGTGACCTGGATGAGGGGACAGAGTGTATCCTCAGCAAGTTTGCTGATGACACCAAACTGGGAGGGGTGGCTGACACCCCAGAGGGCCGTGCTGCCATCGCTCCACCAGCCAGTCTGGGGGGACCGAGCAAAGCTGGAGATGCCCGTTTTGACCCAACGAGGGGGTTGCTGCAAGGGGAGGACACCTGGGCAGTGAGCTGAAGCTTCCCGAGGCCAGAGAGAGGGGCAGTGGGGATGCTGCAAATGGGGACAGGGTGGCAGGAGTTGCAGGAGACGGTAAAGAAAGAAGCTAGAAGTCTTGACAGCAGGAACAAAGGGATAGCCCTGAGACGTGGTGCTGCAGCTCAAGACAAGATGCCATATTTAGAGACCCTCATCTGTTCCTCCCTGCACCACAGCACACACCAAGGCAAGCCAGGTGGGTTGATGAGTGTCCTACAGCCATGACATGGGTCAGAGCTGCAAACCCCGACAATCACAACTCAGGGCAGTCCCGTGTCACTGGCACAGCCAGCCAGCCAGCTGCATTGACCCGGGGCTCAGGGAAGGGACTTAGTGGCAGCAAATCTCTTGGTGGTCACCAACATTTGCCACATGTTGAGGGGCATAAACAGTGCTTAAGGATTGCCAATGAGTGCTGCTTTGCCAGGCCTGGCTCCTCACAAGCCTGGCAGATGTAGGCATCTGGACTGACACGGGCTGCCTTCCCTGGGAAGGACTCAGCTGGACCCTGCAGGACCTGGCTCTGCAGCAAGGAGCTGGGCAGAGCAGACAGGATCCTCCATTTAACAGGGGCACAAAAAACTTCCGCCAGCAAAACCAATTTGATACTTACAGCTAATTATAGTTGGCATTATCAGGCTGCATTACAATTAGCGAGTCAGTGGCTAGTCTCTATTTCTGATCCGTGACACAAGGTGGGTAGGTACACCCAAGGATGAAAGGACAAGGGAAGCAGGGGGAGAAGATGGAGATACCTCATGGGTGCCTTCAAAAAAGCAGCACAGCGTTTCCGAGTACTGAGGAAGAGCAGGGTTTAGATGGAGGGTGTTTATAAAGGTGGCCAAGGAAAGAAACACACCACATCCCTTCAGCCCAGCCTCCATCAGCAATCTCAGCAGCCTCCTGGCCCTGCTCAACACCCACTCCCACCCTGCCCACAGGGTCTACCAGCACCCTTCAGGTGTGCTCTGAGGTCCCACCAGACCTCCTGGATCCTGTGACTCTGAGCAGAACCCCGGAGCTGACTTTTCTGAGCTATTTAGAGGCCAGATTAAAGCAGCATCCAGGAAGAAACCCACCCTTGCATCCTACTTGCATTTCCCAAAGCCTGTCCCTGTTGGCCTGTCCAGTACTCAGCACCAAACCAGTCACTTCACAATGGTGGAGGCAAAGGAAAGCAGCAACAGCCCCTGGAAATGGATGGCATTTTTAGAACTTTTTTTCTTGTTTTCTTTGAAAACCAGAGTTTTGTCAAACTTACAGCATTTGCTGCAAAGAATTTGATGCTTATCCAAGCAGAAGGAACCATCTGATGAGTCCCAAATTAAAATGTTCCTTTGTTTTGGCTTTCAAACATTGTATTTTAATACCAATGTACACTCTGAACGGAAGGTAAATTTGCATGTCCTTCCCCTAAAAATTCTCTGCCAAAACAATGATTTTATTCATTTGCATTTTGACAATAACAACTGTCCCCCCTCTGACCCACAGCTGTCCGCGCAGGAACAGAGATGCTGGGCACGCGTCCCCACAGCCTGGTGAGTCACACTGCGCCCTGCGGACCCCCAGCCCATGCTGCTGGGGGGACCGGGACGTGCACCAGCATCATCCCCCTTCCTGGGCATCATCATCACCCACAGGCATGCAGGATCCTGTTGGGAACCCATCCCCACATGGGTACGAGCCAGGAAGCATCCCATGGGGAGGCAGTGGGACACGCTGCCAAGAGACCCCACGCCCATCGGTGTGAATGTGACCTGTGAGCGGGGCTGAGGGACTTTGGAAGAGGTGGGATCCTGAAGACAACATAAGATGATCTGGAAGTTTCCTCTCTAGCCAGTCTCTAAGCACTATTTAGGGTGGGATTCTCCACTCCTGCCACCCTGTCACAGCCATTCTCCGCTCCTCTCACCCGTTTTCTCCATTTGGTGCTGTAAAACAGCTTACAAGAAGAGGTAAGCAAGGATCTTTCAGATCTTTTTCTGACTCTCTGCCATAAACCGTATCATTGACGACCACTGTTTCACGAATGACATGCACCAATATGCTTCACCCTCAAAATTAGCTTAATCTGCTTTAAAACTGAAAGTCCAACCATCTACATCCAACGATTAAAGAAAAGCTACAAAAACAGGCAAACGTTACTTTCCTTGGGTGAAATCCCCATCATTTTGCTTATTTTTAAGGACCCTGTCATTTGCCTTTACTATTGTTTTTAATGAAGACATCACTCCTTCCTGAGCAGCAGGACCACGAGCTGGGCTCTTCCGACCGTGCTGCAGCAGCCTACGTCTGCCAAGGCAGAGACGTGCAGACACTTTCCCTTCTTGCCAGGGGACAGGAGAGCTCTGCATACAGCCCTCGTGGCTAGTTCCTCCCTAGCAATTAAAGCTTTTATCCTAATTAAAAAAGGTAACGGGGAAAATAAAGAAGAAAAAATAAATTAGAGAAAAAGACAAAACCCAACAAATCTCTTTCCTCACATGCAAGCAGCATGGATGGGTGAGGAGGTCCCTGGTGGGGGGACCTTCATCTTTCTCCACCGGCTCCCGCTGCTGAGCCCACAGAGAGGGAGGCACCATCATGGCACCCCAGCTGTGCCATCCCCATCTACCCCAGCATCTGATCAGACTTCAGCCTGATCCCCCTCTGCGGGGAACAAGCCCCCCGGAGGGACGTGCCGGTGTTTAGTCTGAGCTCCGCGCTCCCGCTGGAGACGGCTCTTGTTTTAAATGGCCCCGCGTCCCACGGATGGAAAAGCTTGTTATTCTGGGCTGCCCCTCGGCCGGGCTCTTCCAAGTGCAGGAGAGGAGTGATGTGGTTAACGCCAGCCATGGGTTTCCTTTCTGGGCTGGCACCCGCCTCCTTCAGCAGACCACACCACGGGCCACCACCACTCGCTGCGGGGACGGGAGGGCAGGTGCCAGCAGCCCTGCGTGCCCGCGGGTGCCCTCGTGCACACGGGTGTGCTGGCAGGCACAGGTGTGCTTGTGCAAGGTGGGATGGGAAAGGGGTGGCAGGGAACCAGCTCAGACCCCAGGGGTCACCCACCCAGGAGCATCCCGTGGGGAGGGCGCAGAGCAGGGCCAGGACACGTCCCTTGGGGACACACACAGCCCAGCTCACACCTGCGCTGCCTCCTGCAAGAGCCACGTGGGTGGTGGTGCTGGTGGCCCCCAAAGGGCACCCAGCACCTCGGCTTTCATTCACAAAGCTCGGGTAAAGTAGCACCTATAGAAGAAATATATATAAAAATCCAATCCATGGAGGATCCTGAGCTTGTTTTGTTTTGTTTTGTTTTTATTTTTTTAACCCCCCAAAGGGAAAAACAAGGAAGGCAAAATGCCATGAGCCTGACCGTAAAGTACAACACTGGTGTTCACCAGCACCAAATGGGAAAAACTCATTAAAGTATTTTTACAGTCAGAAGAACAGTACCATAAAATGCCACTGCGTTACACACAGCCCCATTCTACCCCTGCATGTCCTCTCCTACAGAAAATAAGTGATTATTTGGGGCAGCTGAACCCATGCCACGGACACCGCTCCGCTCCCAGCACCCTCCCACCCTCCTCTTGGTTCCAGGACGACGCAGAGCCAGGGTGGCACCTGTGGGACATGGGCACAGCATACCCCATGTCCCCTCATCTGTCCCAGGGGCAGATCCACGCTGGGGGCTGGCAGATGGGGACCCACCAACTCGCAGTTACAGCCGTGTCTCTCCATGGTGGTTTTTTTTTAGGTCTTGTGAGCGAGCACATCGGGATTTAAAACCCAGCCTGTTGGACTCTCTTGCACCAGTGCATGAATCTGCATCCTCTTCTCTTCCCTGTATCCTCAAATCTTCCCAGTCCAGCAAAAACCCCTCACCACCCTGCCTGAGGCACTTGCCCGCTAGCATCTCCCCTGCTTTGCCCACAGGGATGCAGGATGCAGGTTAACAGCCCTTGAAGTAACGGAGACAAGGAGAATGGGAAGCACATCCTTACAGGCAAACCATAGCTCGTCCAAACCTCCTCCCAGCCCAACAGCCCCCTGGAAAAGGCACAACGTGGATTTACAAAGGTCCCTCTTGCAAGAAGGGGAAAGAAGGAGGAGAGAAAAGCCCCTGGCGTGCTTTCCTCCCAGCCGCCTCCAGCCACTGCGTCTGCCCCACGGCGGGAAGCGCCACGGAGGTTTGAGGGACTTGAAGGGATTTGCGACGCAATAAAAACATTCCTGCCTGCAAAGCATGAAACCCCAAAAGTTTATGGGAAACCACTGTCTTCGGGATGTCTGCATATCTTCAGGCATCCTGGGAGCTGTAGTTCAAAGAAACCAAGAAAAAGCAAGCGGCTGATAATGATGGTTTCTGGATGGAGGTTGTGTGACTATTGGCTCCCACATGAAAGCCTGAATTTCTGGGATGCTGAGCCCGTTTCTGCAGCCAAGTGAGAGGAGAGCTCCTCGGCGCCTGGGGCACGAGGGACTCCAGCAACGGAGCAAGGGAGAGCAAGAGGCTCTCACCGCCCTTGGAGAAAAGCAAACTGCCTCGGCTCCGACACGAACAACCCAAAAGCCAAGCATCAATGACTGGGAGGAGGGATGTGGAGCCAAGCAGGATGGGCCAAAGCCATTTCTAGGGCCAGGAACCTGCTGTGATCTGTCAGAGATGTGGTCCCTGTGGGGGTCACATCTCCAGCCAGCGTCCTGCTGAGGACCAGCCAGGTGGGGAGCACAGGGAGGGACAGAGCATGGGGCTGGGGTCCTCCTTCAGGCCAGGCTGTGAGAGGACCCAGCACAATGGTTTTGTCTGTGTCTGGTGCTATGAAAATCAAAGGGCACCAGTCTGGGCTGCATGGCCTCACCCATGAGCTAAAGGCTCTGTGCCTCAGTTTTACCATTAACTCTTATTATCCACCTATCCCCAAGGGCTGCAGGGACTGGCCTTTGCTCTTTGAACACCCATGGGGAGCTGAGCTCCTCAGAAGCCAGCTGTCTACACCGCACCATGCCCAGCATCATTAAATCACCATCAAGCCCATTCCCTCAGACCCCATGAAGGATGGCCGTGCCAGCCAGGCCAGTGAAAGGCATTTTATTCTGACACAGGAGCTTGTTCATGCAAGAGAGTCACCTCCCAGCAGGAGAACCTGTGACACTTGACGTCCTCCAGATGAAACCCATCAGCAGAGCTCCCACATCTAAAATGCCCTTCACGCCTGACTGCACTGCGGGCAGCGGTGGGGGGACAGAGATGTGAGAGGGTTGCATCTCACCGCGGACTGAGCCTGGAGTGATGCAGGAGATGAGACACTTTCATTTCCAATGAAGAAATCCTGTAGTAAAGATCACAACCACTGGGCAAATCCAATGCTAGAGATGTGAGCCATAGTGGGTGACCTTCTCACTATCTGCCTTTCATTGCAGGCTTGGGCTTCACACATCAGACCGTGCTCTGTGGTTGTGCAAGGTCCTCTCCACTACTGGACAACTTCTGTGCACCAATGCAAGCATGATGCAGAGATGCAATGACAAACCCAAGAGGTAAGACATTGCAGTAGGTGACAAAACCCCGGTGTGGTGTGCTCTACAGTGCTGGCTGCCAGGAGCTTGTGGTCTTCAAAAGTGCTCTCAGACACTTAGAAAGCAAAAAGCCAGCCATGAAAGATAAACCACAGGAGTGTTTGTCCTTGGAGAAAACCTGCAGCCCTCAAGAATCAAGAATAGGTGAATTATTCACACTGGCAATAGCAGCATGGATGCTTTCCAGGTGCCTCGTCCTCCTCCTCCATCCTCCAGCACAGAACACATTGCAGATCGTTGCCAAAAACCACATCTTGGTGCACAGCAAACACTGCCTGTGGCTGGGGACACCACAGGAGGCAGGTCCTCCAGGACACAGCACCCTTCACACTTCACTGCAACTCCACCCAGGCTGTCACACAGCAACTGCTTTCCAGCTTCTCAGAGCAAACTGCCTTTTGATGCAACCAGCCAGCAGGTCCATGGGACGCTGCAGCTGAGAGTTGAGTTTCTGGAGGCTCTGCAGAAAAAAGACTCTTTTTTGTAGTGCTGGGACCAGTTGCTCTGGAGGATAGCCATGGCTGGAGATGTTTCTGAGCCAGTTGTGCTTTTCACAGACAGTAGAAAAGGTGTCCTGAGCAGTCAAGGCCATAACAGGAAAGATGGGAGATCTCATCTCCCAAGATTTAGGGCATTATGCTGGTGCCTCTTTCTTCCTTCTCCTTGACTCAAACAACAATCCCCATCTCTGCTGGAACTAAATCCCAGATTTACCGAAACCACGTGATGGGCACAGCCTTTTCCCTGCTCCGAAGTGACTCAGTCCTGCTCAATAAGTACCCCTTCATCATAGGGAAGGGTCCCACCAGGCAGGTGGTCTCCTGACTCTTCCCAAATCAGCAGCAGGCTCCCTATCACCTGCGGGTCCTTGGGATGGGGCTGTGCCACTAATGCCCATGGGTTCATGGGATCCCATTAACACCCATCCATCTGGGATGCTGTGGTAGCACTTGCTCCACACCCCCCAAGGCAGAAAATTTGGAGCATGGTCTTGCAGTGCTTGTCCCTGCTCCCTTCAGACCTCAGTCTGGTGTTCTCAGTTTGTTCCTCAGCACCAATAAAACCCAGTTGAGGAAGATGGTGGGGGCTTCAGGAGCAGAGCAGATGCTCAGAAACCATAACCACCTCCCATCCAACTGCAGCCAAAACATGGCTCCCCGGCACGTGCCTCCAACAGCCACGGTGCAGGCAACAGCTCAGTCTTTTATGTATGATCTCTCACACCTTAGGTCATCTCCTGCACCACTCGCCCCTGTTATAAGGGTTTTCACTGCACCGTGAGCCTCAGCAACGAGCATCTCCAAAGCTGAGCCTCGGGGAGGGAAGGGAGGAGCAGGAGGCTGCTGTTCCAGCCCATTTCTGAAAGGAAAAGCAACCATCTGGGTTCAGAGCATCTCTCGTCAGCTCGGAGGAACACACGCACGCTGCCACGGTTTGATACAGGTTGGCTCAATGCTCCCCAGCCACGTAACGTGGGCCTTCTGCACTCGTTTCACTGAGCTCTCCCTTTGAATTAACGCCGCTTCTCAGATCAGATTGAAAATTCTGACGTTTGTCTATTATACCAGGAGTTGTTCCCAAAGCTACTGTCTCTTTTTCCAAACGAGCCAAAGCAGCAAAGGGTTATTAACCGGGGAGAAAATGAGGACAGGGAGGGAACGTGCTGTTCTTTGATAGGAACTGTGCTAATGAACATTATAAAAATAAAGATCAGAAAAGCCTAAATGACAACTTCAATCCTAGAAAAGCTGCAGTCAGACCTCAAAGCAACACAGGTGAGAGAAGAGACGGGAAAGTCCACCATGGCCCCAGCACCTCGCAGCACCTGGGATAACATTCAGAACCTCTCATCTCCAGCACTAGGTTGGCCTGATTAAAGCAGAGTCTGAAATTCGGCTCCTTGCAGAGGTACCCTGAGCCCTTCTGCTAGTCCTAGGCATGGTTTCAGCCAGCCATAACCCAGTCGTGACAGAAAGCCCCGTTAGGTGATGGCTGATCGATGCCTTTGCAAAACATGAGCCACCAAGAACACCACCATGGGCACTGATCCCTGTCTTCTCCTTCATGTTCCTCCAGCCAGTACTTGGGGACACGTGGCTGCTGTGCCTGCTGTCCTTACTTCTCCTTGCAGCTGGTTAATCCACAGGGAGGAAGAGGAGCTGCCACACTGTGATGCTCAGGCCTTGCTGCTGCCAGGGGACGGGATTTAACCTGAGTTGCTGTCAGGTCTTCTTGATTCATTGGCTTCGGTTCCCTCAGCTGCTCAAGGGACTCTGCTTCTACAGGGCCAGGTCCAACGAAACACTTCAGCCTGTGCTCATCTCCCAGGGTCAGAGTGGCCCGTGGAGACCAATTCTTCATGAAAACGTGCCTTCTGGGACTGGGGCCGTGGTGATGGAGCTACCACCACCAAAGCCATACCTCAACAGGACCTCCCAGTGCTGTCTCTCCCCAGGAAAAATAGCAAACCTATACTGAATATCAACCTGTACTTTAGGTGTTTAAAAATAAGCAAACTTACCCTCCTCTACAAAATAACAGTAACCCTGGAAAAAACAGAGCACGAACTGTACCTTCACACGTCCCCCACCGAGCACCGGCCCAGGTGGAGAAGAAGGAGGCAAAGTCTAAAGAGAGTCACTTTTTTCCAGTGTGTGCCTTCGCACAGCCCCGGAGCGGGTGGTGACAGGTAACCTGGCTGCAGGGAGCCCCCGCGCTCAGCGGGGGACGGGGGGCTGGACCCTGCCGGGACGGATGCTCTAAATTAGAAATGAAAACATCCCCCCCCTCCCCTGCTCGGCAGAAGGGTACGCTCAAAGTGAGCCCTTGTCTGGGACAGCCAGCGGGCGAAGAGAGGCGACGACGACAGCCCCGCCAGAGTCCAAAATATACTTGCAACTTGTTTTGAATTGCTTTATGCAGGGCTTTAAAAAAAAAAAAAAAATGCTTAAAAATTTCCATCCAACCCGGCTGCAGAGCCACGGGAAGGGGGGGTCTAGGGTTTTGTTTCTCCGCAGCCAGCACAGTGGTGCTGATCTAATTTTTCTCCCCTCGGTAGTGAAAAAGAGAGAAACCTCGGGGAGGGCAGCGCTGAGAAGAGGGAGGGGGGACAGCAGCCACCCCGAGTGCTGTGACAGAGATTGGAAGTGATGACCACAAGGCGTAGCAGCTGTAGGTGGGAGCAACTCTCCCTCCCACCACCCCGGTCTCTGCAGGGGTGGCTGTCCCCAGGGTGCCACCGCAGACCCATCAGCCTTAGACAAACCCCCAAAAGGTAATTTTTCTCCCCAAACGCCGCGGTGCAGCCCCCGCCAGCGCCGAAAGCTCCTGCTCGGGGCTCGACTCAAGGTGGCCACGTTACAAACAAACCTGTAGGAGGGAGAGGGAAGGAAAGAATCCCTTGAGGAATCTGCAGGGCACTGGAGGAGCTAAAAATACACACTGACAACAAGTCAATCTAGAAACAGAAAGCTAAAATCCCTAATCACAGAGGGTTGCCAGCCGGAGGAGGGAGATGCCCGGCACCCTGCCTAGGCTCCCGCAGAGAGTGGGGACATGGGCATCACCGTGGGACCGAGGGGACATGGCTGCATCTGCAGGGGTGGTGGGCTACCTGCCACACAGCCCAGCTCTCGGGCAGGGAAACGTGGGGCTGAGGTTCCCTGCTGCTTTTTATCTTTGCATTTTCAAATCACCTCTCAGGATGGGCCGACTCCGAGCAACCAAGATGCTTGTGCCAAACTCTCCAATCCCTCCTCCGCTCCCTTTCCAGCTCCAGAAACCGAGCCAAACCTGTCCTTTCCAGTGCTGGTCACCATCTTTCCCACATCCCTCAGATGAGATCAGTCCAGTCTCAGGACCCATCTCTGTAGCTATCAGTGCTCCTCTCTGCTATTCTCCCCCTTCCAGGCCCCTCCAAGGATGCGTGCCCCAGTCCAGGCTTTCCACCCCCCTGAACATGTGCCATCACAGCCAGAAACCTCAGAGCGCGGGCCACGGTGATCTCACAGCTATAAGGCAACAGAAACATTCTTGGAAAGTGTATAAAAGGCTTCGGATGGCAACTCGTTCGCGATGCAAAATTCAAATCTGAATTTCAGGACTTCACAGGACCAGAAAAATTCTGGCCTGGATGCAATCGCAGAAGATGAGAAGGGTGGAAGAGCCCTGGGTTTATCCACCAGGCACATACGAGAAATCTAACCCACTGGGAGGTCCCAGTGGAAGGGCAGAAGCCTGCGCTCGCCCTCCACGTCCCCAAGGTCTGCAGGGGAGACTGTATCCCAAGGGCGACTGGGCCAGCCCCCATGCTTGTGCCACCACAACCCACCGTGCTGTGGCTACAACAGAGGGACCATCTCCATGGCCAAGTGGAGACGTGCTGCTTGCACCCAGCCATCCCCGGGGCCAAAGTCCCCTGCCCATCCCCATCCTGGCCATGGCAGCCCTGGCACAACCCACCCTCTGGTTCCGAAGGGCAGAGCTGGAGGGACACGAAGCAAGGACAGGCCACCTGGGAGCAGGGGCAGGCGGGAGGAGGTAATTTGATGAGTTGCACTGGCCTCCCCCGCCCCGGCGTCGGGCTCGGGTGACTAATGCTGCAGGAAGGGGATGCTGCTCTCCTGACACGGTACACGCTGCTAATCCCGTGGGTTTATCTGTCACTTCCGCGCGCCGGGAGCCAGCCCCGTCCTGCCCAGCTCCCGCGGGAACGGCACGGCCTCCAGCTCCTGCCAGCTCTGCTCTCTGCCTGCCTCCCCGCCTCCCCTTTCCCCATCTTTTTTTTAATAAAAGCTCTAGGAGGAAAAAAAAGGGTGTCGATAAGGTGTTTGTTTAAAGAAAATGAGCTGGAAATGAGCGGGAGCCACATCAGGCAGTGCTTACACCTCCCCTGCCTCAAAGTTAATTGCCTGGGCTGGGAGGGGAGAATAAGTCTACAGCGGGATGGGGACTCATAGCCAGGGGTGATGCAAGACACAGGGCACCCCGCTTCCAGGGCAGGGAACCAGGGCAGCGTGGGGATCCCTGGCTAAGACGAAGCTCCCGCCAGCCCCCAGTGCCTCCCCAGTGCCTCCCCACACTACTGCTCCAGCCGGGGACCCCCACGTCCCCCACCTCCAGCGGGGACCACCACCTCACCCTGACCTGCCCATCCAACACCTCACCTCCGTCTCAGAAGCAAGAGCCCCAGAGAAGCCCAGAAGGATGTGCCCAGGGACACAGACACCGGGTCCCCACAACCCTGTCCCAGGAGCCCCCCGGGCCGATAACCTGCCGCCGGTGACAGCCTATGCCGTGCAAGTGCTGGGGCGTGCGGCTCGGCCATAACCCAGCTCTCCAGCTCAGGAATGTCCAAATAAATAGAGAAATACATAAAAAGGCCATAAATAAGGTTGCCTGAGATGGCTGTTTGTCTCCCGCCTGGCCAGGACCCCCTCTCCCCCGTTGCTGTTTGCCTTGGCAGATGACAGCTAGGTAATTTGTTTCCATTGCAATGAAGTCCTAATTAACTGGAATAAACTTTTTACACTAAGTGTGTTTGTTTAACAAACTGGCTCTTTCAGAGCCTCACCGAGACCTGACTGATGCATTTGAGGGGAGTGGAAACACGCTGGGTGCTTGGACATTAAAGCTGCAGTGTCTGAGCAGGCCAGGGCTGAAAGGGCTCTCTCTGTGTTTGGGAAATCAAAAATGACACCTCTGATGTCTGGACCAGGACGGGGATTTCAGCGTGGCCTTTGTGTACAAATATTTGGGGTTTCACATTCGCCGGGGCTGAGCCCCCTCCAGCACCCCCACTGCTCAGGCCGGCAGGGGCTTGTGGCTGGAAGATCCCCCCAGAGCAGGCTCCGCGCCGGTGGCAGGAGGTGGGATCCATTTTGCTGGACTGACTGCAGCGAAGCGAGCCGGGATGCACGTGGTCCCTCCCGGTGACAGCGCTGGTGGCTCCAGCCAGCCAATAATATCCCAAGGTGGGACACCTCAGGATGCTCTCAATGGAGCAGGACCAACGTCTTCAGCAGCAGCCACGCCACCTCCTCCCCTGCTTTCAGAGATGGGCTTCATTGCTTGTGAAGCCAGTAAAACCAAGAGAGTTAGAAACCACACTGAGATGGTTAGAAGCTGGTTAGAACTCTGAAACTAGTTTCTGGTTCAAACCAGAGCTTCCAGCAACACTCACCAGCTGGGGAGATGCGAGGGGACACAGCTCAATGAAAGCCCAGAAGCAGAGTTCTACTCGTCCTCAGAGCCATCCCGTCGATCTGTAAATGGCAAAGCCAAGCAGCCACATTGCAGAAGAGGCATCCAGCACAACCAGGCTTGGCAACCTGGCCTCCATGCAGGAAGGGGGGCTTACTGGAAACATCTGGGAACAAGTACAACATCTGGAGAAAGCAGCTCCTTGTGCTGTACCTTCTTCGAGAAGATTGCTACCAAAGAGCTGAAGGACCCTCAGGAAACAAGGATTGGTAAGCCCACACATCTGCTAGATGGTGACCTAAGATCGTGGCCAAAGGACAAAACCTTTGATTAAAAGAGGGAGAAAAGTGGAATGCAGTGGGGAAAAGATGACCCAACTACCCCCGGCACTGGTGCCCAGAGGCAGGCACCAAGTACCATCCTGCCAGCTCCAGTGGGACTTCCCATGGGGTGGAAAACCAAGACATTGCCCGGCTCCATGGCAGGGCCTGGGCCATGACAAGCCCCAGGGTGGAGCTGTATGTCAGCTGTCTAATGAGAGAGCTGTATGAATAATAAGCACTTCTGGAAAACAAAGCATCTCTGACATGTGAGGGGGAGAGTGAATGCAGCTGAGCTTTCCCTCCCTGGGTGCTTTTTCCTTCCTACCTCATACTGCAAAGGAAAACCTGTAACACCCCTGCTTGAGCACTGTCAGCTCCAGAGGTTTTCTGAAGGCATTCAGACTTTTTGGAAGACTTGGCTTTCCTATTCTTAAATGTAAAAATGGGATTTTATGGGCCCTTGGGTTGCTTTTGCCTCCTTCTCCAGCCTGTTTCCTCAAAGCACTGCATGAATTTCCATTTACTGTGGGGCAAGAAGGTATTTTCTTGTGGCTGGGGGTTTAGCATATCTCCTACAACCACTCAGTAAAATGCCCCAAAGTCTCCCCAAAGTCAACCTGCCCACACTGTCCACAGCTTGATTCAGTCAAGTCTTCAATTGGGTATAAAAATCATTATCCAGTGTTTCTTCAGTAATTATTATAGGCTCACCCTACCTTCAACTGCACCTTCTGGAGGTGTTGGGAGCCATCAGGCTGATGGCAGAGACCTGAGCTGGCTTCCCAGGCTCCCTGTGCAGTCCCTGGAGAGATGTGGCACTTCTGGAGGAGAAATTCATTTCCCCATAAATTGGATGGTGACACTGAAGGTGGTGCCCTTTTACATGATGTCCCAAGCCTGAAGAAACAACCGAGCACCAGCACCCTCGTTCCTTCCTGCTGTACATCTCCTGGGAGACACCACGCTGCCCTGAATCCCATCTTTGTTCGTGCCAGAAACCTGTGGGAAAGCTCAAAGCCTTAGTTCTCACCTCTGCGTGAACTGCTTTGTCAGGATGCAGTAAAGACAAGGCATTTTCCTCTTTTAATGTCCTTAGACACACTGTTCCCCGAGCAAAATAGCGCTATCTACATGTCTCTCCACAGTCTGCTCTGTACAGCCCAAGTAAATCAGTGTATTCAGCCTGATTATCCCTCCCAGAGCAAAGAGCCAGAGGAGAAACTCCAGTGTTCCAGCTCTCAGGGACCTGCCCGACTGCTCTCAAGGCTAATACTGTCATTTCCACCACTGCCAGCAATTTTTGCTTCTGGGGAGCCCAGGCGGCTCGGAAAAGGGCTGCAGAGCCACCACACCGTGCTGGGGATGCGGTCCCTGCTGGAGACTGTGCTGGAGACAAGGGGAAGCTGGGAAGAGCGTGGATCGGTTTGGAAGGATGTTGGAAAGGGTTGGTCTTCCCCAGGAGATGGTGCCTGGCAGCGGGCTCGGAACAACACAACGCTCTTCTACAGAACAGCACCTCGGGCAGGTGAGCACAAGGCAACCTCCGGCGGTGCCACACAGCCAAGAGCTCAGATAGCAGCCAGGTTGGCCACGGTGAAGGTGGTCTTAGGTGAGGATAAGCTTCTGAAAAGGGTGCAGGGTGATGTAGCTGCCGATGGTTCCGTGGCCCAGCTGTCTATCTGGCACCACGGGTGAAAGCACGGAGAGAAAATACCAGGACTGAGCGTTTGAAGAAAAAGCCAGATTCATCTGTGGTTGTTCCAGGGAAGACTATGAGAGATCTCACTCCCGCTGTGCTGCTGGGGAAAGCAGCAAGCTCTTGAGATGATGTGAGGCAGGGAGGTTGAGAAAGGAGTATGAGGAATGGGAAATTTTCACTCATGAGCAGAAATTTAACACACTCGACACTATGAAAAATGCTACGAAGCTTTCTGTGATCAGAAGTCTCTGCGTAGGAGGGGTGGCAGGGAAGGAAGGAGGAGGGCACCATACACTCACACTACGTGCCATTCTATTCTTTTCTTTAGAATTACAGACCTTTTAGCAGTCAGTGCTTGAAGAAATACAGATTTACCATCTCACCAAGGAGACTGGGAAGAGGCACGGTACATCCTACCTGAGCCAGCACAGGGCTGCAGGAGCTCAACCCTGGACCTGTTGGAGCGGGGCCAGAGGAGGCCACAGAGATGCTGGGAGGGCTGGAGCCCCTCTGCTGGGAGGACAGGCTGAGAGAGTTGGGGGGGTTCAGCCTGGAGAAGAGAAGGCTCCGGGGAGAC
>JAHREE010000584.1:0-10058 GCA_033628505.1 Tringa tobata | reverse complement strand
GCACTGCTTTTGAAATCTGTGCTAGCTACCCTAACGGCCAGTAAAACCAGCCATCAGCACAAAACCTTCCCTTAGCTGTGCAGACGCTGTCACGAGCAACGTTTTCAAATGTCAATTTTCATGACACTGTACGGCTTCCACTTTAAGACAGAACCCAAGATATGACAACCAGTGCTATATTGATAGAATCATACAGCTTTGTCAGCACAGTCTTACCGAGCAACTGTCACAAGTGTGGGCTTCGGCATATCTTTTAGTAGAACTTCAATGGATCGTATGAGGCCTTCGATCTCCTCTTCAGTGCTAACGTGGTGGGGAAGCTCCATATAATCACAGGTCAGACCAGCCTGGTGCACCTACGTGTAAATTAAACAGAGATTTACGTTCTGTTGATGAATTATTGATAAAGCTTACCTGTCTGAAAGTCTCTAAGATACTATCTCTAGCCCAGTAGGTAACTTACACCTCTTCAGGCAGTAAGAGTTGTTTTTCCCCAACTTGTTTTTGAAGCAAAAAGAAGTTGTATGGATTGTTTCATCATCTCCAGTACACCGTACCTCTCCTACAAATTTAGAGTACGCTACAGCCCTTGAAGGTGATAGGTCTGGTATTTTACCAATAGGTACCTTAAGTTAAATTCTATAAAGTGTAACAACAGACCCTGGTGAAATGAAACCTTCCTTCACAGGAACCAGCCTGAGATGTCACAGTCCTGAAAGATCACATTAATGTCGCCTAAATACAGATGAGTAGAATTTTAGAAGCTTTAAAAAGAAAAGCTGGTCTAAGCAATAAGACACACACAAAAAAAAGGGAAAATTACCAAAATCTCACAAAGTCCTGAATCAAGAAGCAAGTCTGAAATGAAGCATGATCTCCTCCCTCCCTGTTGAAGCTATGCTTTTGAAATCTGTATACTTTCTGCTCTTTTACCTACCATTTCATAGTCTGGGCTTTCCATCCTGGTTTTCAAACTGTGAACTAGTTGAACAAGTGGCTTCATTCTGGAGTTAAAACAAACCCAAAACTTGTTACATAGACAATCTGAAACATATATTTACCTGAAGTGGTAAAAAACCAACCAACAAACCACCACACGAACCCCCCCAAAAAAAAAAACAAAAAAAACACCAGGCAACAGAGAAAGTCAGAAGAAGAAAGTAGAAGTTATCATGGACTAAAATCTGAAAATGAATTTTGCCCCTCAAAACCATGGCATGCCTGTGTGTCATCTTGCACCTCAGAAAAATGGAAATTATCAGTACCATCGAACTCTTTCACCAGGTCTTTCTTAGCAAGCCCCTACACTTATACCTTCCTCTGACAAGACCTCTTTGCACTCCTTTTAGGTCAGACCTGGAGAGGAGCTGTTGTAGCTCAAAGTTGTATGAACTTGATAAGAAATGCTTGTGATCACTGTTACAGAGGTCTGGCAATAACGTCTGCATCTGATGAGGAAAATAAGTGCTTTTCCTATCAAGGGAAAGCTGAGACTTTTGCTGTTGCTTTTCAGCTAAAAATTTTAGTTTAAAAGCACAGCAGATGCTGCTGAGACATTTTGTGGACACTGTTGCTCAGATACAGCCCTTCATTCACTTCCATTTTTCCCACAGAAAGCAGAGCCTTTGGGACCACCACAGAAGCCCTTCTCCACATCCTCCATAGTTTGTTGCTTTTTTGAGAGCTCTGCTTCACAAAGATCACTAAATTTTTAGTTATAAAATCTGCCTCCCTCCACAGGCAACACAATTTGCGTGAGGCTGTACAAGGCTGATCTTGGAAAGCTTATCATGGCACTGAAGACAGCAGACTGCCTTTTGTTTTGTCTGACGACTCCTCCTCTAGGACTAAAGGAAAAATGGTAGCCTTGCATAGATCCTATCCAGCTTCTCTCCTTTTCTGTTAGCATAGTGCTGGGAAAATCGGTTCCCAAACGACTGTTTGCATTTTGAACGATTTAGAAATCTCCTACCCAGGATACGAAGCCCACTTCTGCAGGGTCTCTTCATCATCATTGTCACACAAATCTGCAAATGCTGCTTCCAGATCTTCTAGCTGATGAACACGGTTTTCAACACAATCCAGCAAGCCCTCCTTTAAATAAACAGATGCAAAAATACGTGAGGAAAAAAAGAGGTAAGAATGTCATGGTTTACCCTATGATTTAAATTCCGAAATGACTGATCTACTGGAATTTGGGGAATCAGAAACAACTCATTCATTAGTATAGAACATCTTTTCAAGAGGATCAGAACAGATGCCTGCAGAAGGTGTTATACTTTCAGATAAATCACCTCTCTTTACTCTGTCTTTCCTAAAACAAATAATAAAGCCACATCCACATGGTGGTAGAATCCATCTGTGAGAGCAAAGAAACTGTGTATGACTTACTGTTGGATTATTTTCTATAGCAGTGAAATGCTTAGATGAGTACAAGCTTTACATTTTTATAACGAAAAGATAACTTAATTTTAGAAGTTTTTTTAAAAAGGAGCATTATTAAGTCAAATGCATTTTCAGAAAAACAAAACAAAATGGGTTGTTTGATGCTTTGAAACTGTTTCAACTCTGTGTGCCTGAAAAAAACCCATGGAATTAATTTAAAATGTCAGTTTTCGCTCTGATCCTATAAAGTTTTATGTCATTTCTTAAAAAGTTCAGAACACCTAAAGAGGCAATCCTCTTGGAGTGATGCTCCATACATGAATACAGTTGTGCACGCATGCAATGGCAGAAAGAGATCCTTCATAACACATGAAATGAAAAGCAGTGCTTGGCATATTTGGTATTGAAAATGCTCAGTGTAGTGGCGCGTGAAGGAAAATTATGAAAAGGCACATTGGTATAGATGGATAACAATTCCCTTGGGGTTCTGCTGGCTGTATCATATAACAGACGCTGCTTCTTTTGACCAATGATGTCAGCTTTGGGCTAATTTTTAAGAGGAGCTGAGGGTATCAACCATTCATAGAGTACAACTTTATGATCCTGAGGTACGAATAAGATACTTTTCCAAGCAGCACCAGGAACTAACCTTAAAGACACATCTGATCCCCCTCTATACTACTTCAAAAACAAAACCAACCAAAAAAACCCCAAAGAACACACTGTTATCTTGTAGTATGATAGAAATGTGCATCAAATGTACTCTGGAACTAGGAAAACATTTTAAAAGACTAGACATCTAGGATATTTTCCAAAACTTTGAAAAACACAAGGTTTACTAGTTCACTACCTTCAAATCCTTGAAATTGACCATCTCACTACAAACCTATCCATGAATCTGATCGTGCCTTGCTCAGTTCTATACTTACCCATTTCTCACTAACCATTTCAGTTACCTCCTATAAACTGGCTGGCATTTGTAAATAACTTATGCTCTGAAATCATATTGGGAACTTAAATCAGAAATGTTTACTCCTTTCACATTTAGCTACCTCTTAAATAGGTAACTGTTTTTATTGCTGATTGACTAAGAAATATGAAAATCAATTTGACAATCTTCCACATATCTCCATTTCTGTATGCACACATATTAATCAGGATTCATTAATGTGTGATAATTGTATGTGTTGAATCTCTCTGTACTAGTGTTCAGATGAGATTACAAAAGCAAAGATAAGATCTTGTTTAGAAATTACTTGGTACAATGACCATTAACATGGGTGTCTCCGTGGTTTGGGCTCAGGGCTGAATGACTATTTTGGCAGCTTACACTTCCACAACTCAGAAGCACACAATGCATATAACAAAAAGTAGATTACAGTGGTACAATACTGGCCTTCCACATCTAAATAAATAGGTGAAATACCAATTAGGCATTGAGCTACAGCAAGGAAGGGGAGAGTCTGGAGGGAATAATAAAAAAAAAACACTCAACCCCCCCAAAAAAGCCTGAGCAAAAAACCCCAAAGCAAAGCCCTGTTGAGTCATAAACAGAACAAGATTGCAGATTGCTTACTATGTTTTAATTTCTTCCTTGTCAATTACCACTTGTTTACAGAAATTAATTTTCACACTCATGCTAAATATTTGTGCAGTTCACACGTTTAACCAAAACATTTAATAGGAAAGAACTCCTAAGATGCTGCTGATTAGCATTCAGCATGCTGCACAGCTTAATTGGAGACCACTTTATTAAGCACCTTTCATAGGTTCCTTCCTTGTCGTCACTCATTTTTATTGGGTAAATCAAAAGATCCATTCCCTCATGCATCCCACAAGGAAGTACCATACCTCTGTTGCATTTCTATGAGGCTTCTTGAAATTGTACAACTCTTGCAAAAGCTCATACTCTGTCTTTGAAAAAGAAAAAGAGAGGCAAAAAATTAGGCTCTTCAAATGAGAAACAAAATCCTCAAAGCCCTCCTTCTTCAAAAAAAGAATCTGGTCACTCAGATCACTCCTCTACTCTAGTACTGCAGACAGCTTTCTATAAATGCAGGCGAGGAGGAGACTATCAGTCTTAAGGAACTAATACTTCACTGCCTCAGCCAAACATTTTGCAATTGCTTAACTTTAAATATGACTTCAAAAACATAGCTTTAAAAGCTAAATATTTACAGTGTTTTAGTTTAAAGAGTCTCTGAAATTAAATATACATTTTGCTGAACTATGGTCCTAATGAGGTGCTGAGCAAAACTGAGATAGTAGATTTAGGCAGACAACACCAACAGGAGAGTATGATTGTAAATGAAAACCAGACAGGTAAAGGATTCAGGCTGGCTGGCCAAATTCACAAGTAAACTGTTACAGGGGGCTTGTCAACCCTACTCCTTGATAATATTCATATTTTCCTTTCAGCTTGTCCTTGTACTGTTACTTTTCAAGTATTAACTTGTGAAAATTTTTGGATGGAATTATCTTAATTTACATTAGAGGGAACCTAGTTAAGAAATAGTAACTGCAAATGAAACCATTATATAAAAAAAAAAGTACACTGGATGCTCTGCATAAGCCCACTTCTGAAAGCTGTTCCTAGAACTGAGGACCTATCATAGCATGAAGCAAAAAAAAAAAAAAAAAGGCACAAAAAACCCACCAAACCAAGAAAACCCACACCATCAACCCCCAGAAAAAACAATCAAACAAAAAAACCCACCCCAAACTCCTCCATTATTTTATTCAGGATGTATTTTACCTAAGAGAGGTATTAAATTTTATTCTTATATGGCAAGACCCCCACGGTGCTTTCTCTTTGTTGTACACTTCTCTGTGATTCGGAACAACTGACACTGCACCCTGTCCCAAGATACTGTCATCCTAAATACTGAACGTCAGAAGCTAAGGGAGGTCAGGGACACCATATTCACTTCTTTACGGTGAACAAGGAAGCAGTAGCCTAGCTGAAACTCAAAGATGTCAGATGTTCTCCAGCAGAGGCCAAACTTAAAACAGTGTTAAAGAGAGATTTACATGCTAAAAACAGTCAGGATACTGCAAAAGAATTTCTAAACCTAAATGCCACACCTTATTTTCAGGGAAGATTAGTTAGTTTCTAGAAATCCTCTTTAAGTCAAGAAAAGCTGCTAACTACTTCGCACCTTTGAGGATCTACATATTTATGACTTTACACAGATGAGCTACCTCTGCTGTGCAAGCAAGTTATAAATGGAATCAAGAAGGCAGAGTCTTAAGCTTGGAACCATGGCTTGCTCACCCTTTGAGCTGAAACCAGGACAGAATGGTACGAGGCCTCTCCGTTGTCACGCTTACCTGTGTGTACATTTCTTTGAATGGATTTTTAACTGAAAAAAAATCTAAGTCAATGTCTAAAACATATGCATCCCCTTTCTGAAGTACTTGGCAGACATCTTTAACAACTTCCCTTATTGGGCATTCACTGAGAGAGCTTGAAGCTGAGCACTCTGACAGTGTTTCTGCCTTGTTCGGAGCACTTGCATTTTGTACTCCCTTTTTCTTCAGACTTGGGGTGCTGTGATCAAGGTCACCAGGAGCCACTGATGAAGAGGCAGAAGTGGTGCTTGCTATATCATCTGTATTTAGCTTCAGTCTCTTTGCAGATGTTACTTCGCCTTTTCTTCCTGGCTGTTTGACACTTCAGTAGGATTGATGAGAATGACGTGTAAATTTAAAGGTTTCTGGTTTTCTAGCTGATCGGCGGGGACATAAAGACCATCACTCAAAAAGTAATGATCTGTACCTGTAACCCTACAATTGAGAATAAATCACAGTTAATATACACCTTTGCAAAGAGCTTAGGAGAAAGCATGTACACTTAAGGCATTCTAAGACAAATGATTAGATGATTGATGGGTAACACAAGTAATAAAACTGTGTATACAAAATTATTTATTTTAATCTGCAGGTTTTAAAGTTGAAGTTTTTTAGACTTTTGTGTTGCTGAATCAAAATATTAAAAATCACTCTATATTTTATATAATAGCCCTACAAGGTTTTTAATGGATAAGAAAAAGATTGTACATTATGTGCTACTAAGATTAATTTGTCATTGAATTGCATTTTAAAGACAACACTCAGAATTTAACAAGATATTGTCAATATTATGGCATATAAGACTGCAAAGCTATGGATATTTTGTCTTGGATTGCCTATTTTTTAAGGAAAATTCTGTCAGCTGTGTTTGAGAATTTCCCCAAACCCCATGGATATTGATTTAGTAGAAGTAAAATATTATGAATTAATAGGGTAGCATTTAACTTTATCACCAATATAAAATCCCTGTTCCAAGTGAGGCAAAGCAGGTAGCTCGAGGACGAATAGCTATGTATCAGCGTGATTCACCTAATTAAAACCAGCCAACCAACCAAAAAATAATGCTAAAAACTCCGCTTACAGTGAAAATTTAAAGTATATTCTTTTCAGGCCATATTTCAGTACATTAAACCTTAAGCATCATAAATTCAGATTAAAAGACAAGCTTAAGAAGAAGTGTGAACTTCTGCTCACTTGTGTTACGGTCTCATTTGATTACAGGGTATCATCATCAAACAACCACAAAGACAAATAATTTAATGAGCAGTGAAATTTGAAGTTTAGTTCCCCCACGTCTTTTGGCCGGATTATCCTAAGCCTGCTAAAGTGAGTGCCTGGATCACACCCTCATCTTGTTGATGGGGCATACACAGGGAATATTCTCAGAAATTCTCCAGGATTCAACATAAGCTCATGCTACAGCATTTTTCTTAGTGGGACAGTTACTAAGGTATCTCTTGCCTATCCAGCCAGCTGTTGTCAGCAAAACTTCTAGGAAGTTTGTATTTCTAAGGAGTCTTTCCCTTTCTTCATTATTTTTGTAACTGTACAACCTGAAGAAAAGACACATGACCATCTTCAAAAGGGAGCTTGAAATGTTGTTCAAGCTAAAGCAACTAAAGGATCTGTTGGAGAGCTATTCCGCCATCATAAAGTATTTCTATATGTTTGTTAGTTCTCACAGTTAACTGTAACTGAAATGACTAGCTTTTGTCTTATTATTTAGGTTTACTTTAGGCCTCAGATTCAGAATTGTAGAGTTTCTGTGTTCTTAGGTGGTAAAACAAAGCTCTGCTGTCTTCTGTTATGCTTGCTTCAAAGGATTTATTCTGATATGCTGGCAAGAGACATGATTTGTAAATCTCCATTCAAGCTGTATAAAATCACAATGCAGTGAATACGGTGTATGCGAAATTGTCATTGACTGCATCCTGCAGAGTTATGAGGAGCTGTCACGGGAACTTGAATCACAGAATGATTAAGATTGGAAGGGACATCTGGAAGTCTCTTGTCAATCATTTGATTGAAAGAGAACTAACTTCAAGGGTAGATGGGGCTGCCGAGAGCCTCATCCAGTTAGGCTCTGACTTTATCAATTATCAAGGCAAGGGAAGAGATTTCTCCTCTTATTCAGCACCAGTGAGGTCACATTTGACACATTCTGCCCAAGTCTGGGCGTCCAGAACAAGAGAGACGACAACAAAGTGGACATGGGCCACTAAGGTGCTCAGAGGGCTGGAGCACGTGAAGGGGAAGCTGAGAGAACTGGATTTGTTTTGTCCTGATAAGGGAGGACTGAGGAGGATCTAATTGCTGTCCTCTATTATCCAAATCCTCTGTTAAAAATTACTGCTTTCTGAGATTTTTGACTGCAATGAAGAAAAATTATTTAAAATTTGGACAGCTGAAACAAAATGTGAATAGCCAGAATTACTTATTAAAAAAAGAATTTAAGGCACAATTTTAACTGTACCCACTGACACAAACAGTCACATTAGGTCCTAAGGAACTCAAAAATACAAATTAAATTTTCATCTTTATCCACGAATACAAAAAAAAAACCCACCCATGCAGAGCTATAAGGATCACCTTTATATTATTAGCATATGACAGCAGAAAATTTACCTAATTGTAGTTGTTGATACGTCTTTTCCAATTAAAAAATCACGTTTTCCTTTGGAGATCTGCTGAGCCCAGGGTGGGTGAAGCCATACAACTTGAGAAATATGGCCAGCGTAAACAGCAGGCATAATCCAGTTCTCAATACTTAATTCACTGTAAAAAATGGAGAAAGATTGGAGATAATACTGTTATTTTCCCTGTAAAATGGCCAGGAACACAACAAATACCTCCTACATCTTGAAAACGCCCATGCAAATCATCTGAAATTAGTCATCTGTGTAAGGTTTACATCATCAAAGAAACTAAAAGAGAAAAAACTTTATTGCTAAAACAGACCAGACTAAAGCTGTCTCCATTGGAATTTTAAGAAGTTAAGATTACAGAGTGCAATCAGCTTCACTCTCAGTACGGCACTTTTGATTATATACTTTGTGGATGTGTTGTCCTTTTTCTCTTGATACATCACACAGAAGAAAGTACAAGGAGCATTATCAATACTGCTCTAAATAATTTCAAACAGACCTCGAGGGAATGTTTTACAGTAAACTGCTCTAAGTAGATTTTAAATATAATCTCAGTAATTAAAGCGAGTCGATTAGCACCTACAGAATAGCAACCTTCCTGATTATCAACACCCAATTTTTTCGTATGACATGGCCCACAAAAGTTCTTATTCACCCAACAAAGAAAAGAAAATATTGACTGTGAGTCACAGATACATGATACAATTACTTACATACCAATTACATCATCTTGTCATAGCTGTAAATTGCTGTAACACTGAAGCAATCAGTAAAAAGGGAAAAGAAAGACAATAGCAAAGATCTCTCTGTGGCTTGTTACCTACCTAAGATGTTGGGGGAAAATACTGGTCTTAAAGATCTTAATAGCAAAATCTTGTTCAACTTCACATATTCACCACGTCAACATAGGAGATGTTACTTATATCTCAAAGTCAATTTTTTGGTATGAAGAGAGAAAGGCTCTTTTAAAACCACAGCTCTTCAGACATACAGCATCCACTCAGCGTGCTGTCCTGTTACTTAGAAAAGCTACTAATTGGCCTAATAACAAAAGATACTATTGAACAACTAAACAAAGTAAATTTCTAAGTCTTAAATGGCTTGATATGCGACTTAAATATTTGCCCATATTCAAAAAACACAAACATAAGTTTTTTCATTAAAAGAAACCAAAAAGTTTTCAGCAAAAGTAAAAAAAAAACCAGAATATACAATCAGAGGCTGACTTACATCTCTTTTGTTTATACGTCCTATGCAGTCATACCGATATTCACTGTACATCAAAGGCAGCAGGAACTAGACGTAAAGGATTCTGATGCAGTGCCTAGGACTTACCTAAAAAGAGCTTCTTTGTCAAAAACAGTGTCTGCAGGCATATTCACAGGGATAAGAAGGTCTGGATGGGAATCAAGATGAACAAAGCTGATGTTACTGGCAGGAAGATGCTTTGAACCAATGGCACGAGAGATGAAAGGCAGCACCTAAAACAACACGAATAAAAATACTCAAATAAAAATAGTGGGATAGGCTGCCCAGGGAGGTGGTTGAGTCACCATCCCTGGATGTGTTTACGAGACGATTAGATGTGGGGCTGAGGGATATGGTGCAGGGGAGGACTTTGTAGAGTAGGGTAGATGGTTGGACTCCATGATCCCAAGGGTCTCTTCCAACCTAGAC
>JAHREE010000583.1:0-13759 GCA_033628505.1 Tringa tobata | reverse complement strand
GGTGTGATCTGCTGCAGAACCTCAAAGCTGGTCTTCACTGAAGTGCTCGGTGGATCTACACGTGCACACACAGAACCACACAGGCATTCAAGAATTAAGAGCTTTGGGACAGGCAAATATGTTATGGCGTATGGATGCCACGACCAGTCCTTTGAAAGAAACTCCAGAACAGAGACTGGCAACCAAAAGCCACTGTCAGAGGGTCTGTGCAGCTACTGCCACATCCAGGGTCCCCACTATCCCAACCCTGTGACATCCTGGCTCTACCCACACCCCCCAAACACACAGGAGCTGATGGGTAACTCCCTGCCTTTTCCCAAGGCGGTTTCATCCCGTCAGGGTAGAGGCACATACGAGAACGAAGCCTGAGCTGCTCCAGATCCTGTTGTAGCTCCTTCCATCTCCAAGAGAACATGATAAGGCTCCCAAACACCGCTCCGTTCCAACCAAACCACTTAAATGAAACAATCTCACGTTCAAATTGAGGAAGAAAAAGAATTCAAGTGTGAGGTACTGCTGAAGCAGAGGTTTGGTTCCCAGCCAGAAATCCACTCATCAGAATTCAGTGCATCCCTCACACTGAGCACCTTCAGCAACACTAAAGAATTTAAAGGACACATACGTGGTTCCAGGGGCCTTTTTTGGTTTTTTTTTGACTGGCCCATGGGGTTTTTTGACATCGTGTGCCCATGTGTTGTGAATCTCCTGGTGATGGTTTCATTAAAACTATCCTTTTAAATAGCTTATTGATATACAGCCTTCTCAGGCATTTCTCAGAGCTGTGTGTGCAGGACTGTTCCCTGGCAGCTGGGAGCAAGACACAATTCCTGAACACCTGCAGGAAATATTTGCAGATTACAAGCAATACCAGCAATTCACTAACACCTTCCTGTGCTAGGTGACCAGCTGAAACAGAATTATTGCTGATTTCCACCAGTAAGAGAGAAGAGCTGAATATGAAGCATGGTTGAATATTACATTTTAAAAACTTTTTTTTTTTTTAAATTGATACCACCATGAGCCTTCTTTACACCAGTTTAAATTTCAACGAGTGCCAAAGATCTACTTTGGGAGGAACAGTAGCTTGTTGGCAGGTACATATTTCTGACGGCAGAAAATGTTCCTCAAACAATTATGTCTTATCACAACACTCACTTAAAATTTCACATCAAACTGTATCATGGGGCCCTTTTAAAATCCCTTCATTAATGATGATTATGTAAGTACCACTAGATGTGAGACATTCATACTGCTCGTAGGAGTTATGATTTAATTCTATTACAATCTACTCCACCATTTGTGTAATCACTCCTGACACTTTACCTTTTGTTTTGTAAAACAGTATTGTCTACCACAGGAAAAAAAAAAACCAAACCAACAACAGATTATATTCTGTTTGTCATTGCAATCTGATTGAAAAAATGTTATTAATTAAACGTTGTACGCAGTTATACCTGAAAACTCACTGACAGCTCTTGGGAGAAGATATGCTCCTGGAAGACAGTTGTTATTTCAGTCTCTGAAGCAATCCAGAGATGCTAATAAATCTCCCACACATTCCTGTGAATTAGGCAGATATTATGCAGCATTCCTGGGGAATCGTTTGGATTTTCTTTGGCCTTCAATATTGACTGGCACGGCTCAGTGTGGTCCGTGACCCCAGGAGCCACTCTAAAGGCACACTTGCACTTGCTTTAGTTCAGTGGGTGAGTTTGCAAATACACAGGGAGCCGAACTGAGACGCTGCTTTCCTCACAAGGCAGAATACAATGTTCAGGTTTATTACCTAGACACTAAGCTTTTTGCCAAAAAAAGGAGGCAACGACATTTTACCAGAGCTGGAATTTTCATTTTCTGTCTCACACTCATTTATTTTTTGTCATCCTAGTGTTACATGCAAAGAAATTTTTTTTTTACAGAATAAATAAGTAGAAACAGCTAAAAAATTCCAGCTGCTATAGTGTGAGTTTGGACCAAGTCCCTTAACTAGAGCAAGTTTCTTTTCACAGAAGTTACACTGGTAGTCCTCCTCACAGAAATACTATTGTTCTCACCTTCTGAGCAGAGAGAAGGTCCATCACACTAACAAAGAGGAGATTTTTCAGAAATTATTGTAATAAATTTATTAATTTTTTTTTCAGCATTTTCACTGTAGTGCCCATAGGTTTATAGGGAATTTCATCAAGAAAGGGGTTTTGAAAGTTCTTACCTTGGTCACAGAAGAACACGGTGAATTCCATTCTCCTCCTCAATGTGCTCTTTGAGCTGGGGCTGTGGCTTCCGAGGGCTCTGAAGGTAAAGGTGATGTGACCAGTGATCAAATTGCTTCATAAGGAAAAGTTCATCACAGTCAGGGAAACTGCTTAAAATGCAACACAAACAAACAGCTCTGTGTCAATATTTTGACTCTGTGTAAACAGTTCAAGCTCTAGCACTCTGGAGACAATGACACATAATGCTGTATAAAACGTTCTGAAAGGGTTTTACTGAATTGATCTGCATTTGAGGTCTGGAAGAAAATTAGTCTGTGCTGGGGAAAAACGTGAACTTGTGCGCTCCTGCTGAATATGATCCTACCAAAGTGTGGAGCTTCCAGAAAACTTCCCAGGAAAGGACTTCATTGCTACAAGGTCAACGGGAGAAGAAGGCTTTTCAGCCCCTGCACTGTCTTGAACCCCATCCCTGGCGCTTCAGCAAGCGGCGCATACGACAGACTGGAACAGATGTTCCTGTTGGAGTAAGTATAAATGAAGTGTTTCTTACAACTCTGACGCTCCATCTCTGGGCAAACACTTTCTCCTCTGAGCAACATCACCAGTTCAAGGCTGAAAAGGACAGTGATTAGTGTTTTCAAACTCTGCTAATAAAAGTAAGGGAAAGCAGTCTGTACATAGGAGTTTATTTAGATGCCCACGAGTTGTAAATCATTCCCCTTTCTATCTCAGCCCACTGGATATCTCATCCAACCGAATTACCATTGGGTTTTACAACGTGATATACAAAATGAGCTGACATTATGATTTACAAACATCCTTTGAGTATCATATAAAACACAACTGTTTCCCTTATTATACAATCATCAGGGCAATGCAAATATAGTCAATACATTAGTAGCTGAAAATGATGGGGCAGTTTAAGAAAATAAATTTAACTTTACCACGCAAACCTGTTAGATAAAACAAATCCTGTTTAAAAAACGGGAATAAAGTTTTCTGAATGATTGCAATTCATTTCTATATCATTTTGCCACTTTCCCCTTATATGAAACATAATAGTACTTCCTTTAAAAGACAACCAATTGTTTCACTGTATAGTCACACTTCATTCTTATTCATCAGTTGCACGTTTTCTGCATGAACCTATGAAAAACTCACAAATGTAGACTTTCCAAACTGTAGCCACTCTACTTATTTCTGCACTCTTTTCCATATAGTCAGTGTTTAATTAAATAAACAAAAAGCCAAAAACACTACACAAATGAGCAGAACAAAACACAGCAGCACGTTAAAGAGGTGACATTTAAGCTGTAGATGCCATCATCGTAGAAATATATTCCTGTTGTAACGCCACAAACTTTCCAGCCTCGTGAAAGAAACAGCCATCAGCTGAAGAGAATCTAAACTCTAACCTCGACACAGGGCTAAGAGTTTTACTTTGTATTTCTGTCTAAACTTAGGGACTCAACAACACTGCGCATGGTAAATTTAAAACTAAGTATTTTTCAATGCCATAAAATATGAGAAGAGTCAATCTGTTTCTAAGCTCTACGTGGGGCAGTGAAAGTTACCAAGTGTTAAGGTCTCCTGTCCCGCATGTCACTGGTACAGGTGCTTCTGCACTTTGTCATTATGGCAGCAGTAACTGGGAATGGCAGCCATCTTTATTACTGGAAATACAAGAAAGGAAAAATTCTGAACTCATCAACGACGTTACAATCGAAAGCAAATTCTAACCTCTTCAATGTAAATTATATCGTCTTAAGGCTCTCTGACTGTTCTATCACTGCAGAACCCAGAGGGATTATACGCTTCTCCAGCAGTTGCAGTTTCTCTTGCCAGACAATAATACTGAGAATGACTGGAGATTCTTTCCTGGATACGTGTTGAATTAAAGGTGGAATGTGGTTTTAGTCCCATTTTCCACTAGAGGAGTCTTGCTCCTGCTCCGCTTGTTTGGAGAAGAAAGTGCTTTTTTTTTTTGCCGTGTCATGAAGATCATGGCATTTAATTTTATAAATTTTTAAGACAGACTTATTTGGATCACTTCCATTCTGTCCAATCAAATATATCTTTAAATGCTTTAAAACATTGGACAGCTGTGAACTAGAAGTACTATGCAATCTGACTGTACATACATACATATTTTCATAAATACATCTGACAGGGACCTTGGAACTAAGTAGGTGATATCATGGGACAAAATCACAACAGGCTGTCTGGTTTGGAAAATCTAGACCCAAAGGAAGAAGAGCTGAGTTCTATCATGTTGTCAATACACAAATTAAAACAAAAATACAGCATCAGTTTACCCAGGAAATAATTTAAACAGGAAAAGTGTGTCATTTACAACACTGAAAACTTGTAACAACCATTGACTTCTATGCGCTGTACTGTAAGTCACCCAGACAAGGCTGGCAAGGATGAGCAGAGTGATAGGTCCCAAAGGCAACTCCCAAACATCTTCCTCGCGCGGAGACTTTGGTAATTGTCTCTTGTCTAAAACGCCAACGCATAGGACTTCATTTCAGGTGTTAACTTCATGGGTTTTCCTCCCCCGGGACAGTCCAGTCTGACTAGGTCAGTTATTGTTGAGACACTCTAAATCCACCGAGCAGCAGACGTTCCCATTCTGCACAGACAAACAAGCAGGCATCAATCACCTCCACGCAAGAAGGTAGAAAAGCAAAGGGGTTGGGGGAACGCAGAGACAGAGGCATCTCTGACACATCTACCACAGACAGAAATCTGCTTGAGCCATCGCTGGCCTCTTTGGTCTCAACTGTGGCTTTATGAGGGGGCTGGCTCTGCCAAATAGCACTGGACTGGCCTGAGCTACACTTGAACTAGACACCGGGGTGTGAAAGACCCAGTGGTCCCCACAAGAGAACACACCACAGCAATGGCAACAGAGAGGACTGGATTTCTCTCCCGTGCAAGAACGTTAATGGAGAGAGTTTTGACGAGATCCACGCAGGGAAGTTTTCTGTTTGTCTGAAACGAGCAGATGGTTCAGATCCTTGATTCACGGCAGATACGTCGAGGGGGGACAGACACACGCACACGACACACGGCTTTGGAATTCAATCTGTTGTTAAATGGATTTCTGCAACATCCAGTCATTTACAAAACTCTATTATGTCATAAAAACTACAGCAACCACCAAAACCCCAAGCGAGCAATTTATTGCCTTTTTTTTTTTTCAATCCAAAACAAACCAATAGGAAAAACTCAGAAGAAGGGCAGAAAAGCTACCTTCAATAATTTAAAGCCCTGAAGCAACAGCTCGGTTCCCCACAGTGAACAGAAGAACATTTTATATAACCCAAACCAACATTTTCCTAATTCTGATATTAACACAGTGGGGTCATCACTGCACAGAGCGAGGGAGACAGACTGTGGTTCTGCACTAGAGCCACTGGATTAAAAACATCTCGATGAGATCAGGGAACAGAAACTGTGACGTTCCCGTCCCACTCCTGTTGTGGGAGCGCCTTCATCTCTGGGCCACGACGCGTTTCTACTTGTCTACTTACTGACAAAACTTTGATCAGTTTTTTTGCCTCTGCTTACCAGCTCTGTAAACCACATTTTCATGAACACTCGCATTAGGCAATTATTAAAATATTAGCCTAGATTCATATTGAGAATGCCTGAAGGTTCTCCAACAGAACGTCTGTTGGAGACGAGACCCAAGCTTCTGCCCTTGGGTCTCACTTATCGCTCCAAGATCTGAACGTGAGCTTCCAAGGGCAGAAAGGGACCCTGATTTTATGCAGCAACATCCATTGCCACCTCCATTCTACCTTGTCCATCGTACCTTGCATTTGCAGGTTGTACAAGGAGATCCCACCATCGTCCATACAGCGCCGCTAAGTCTGGTGATGCCATAGCCATCTAGACAGGTTCTCCTGATGTCGTAGGTGATGTTGTCAGCCAGACAGGGGTCACTGACACAGTGGGGACAGCACTCTCCTTCTGAGATGGCCGTGTACTCGCAGTTTAGATTCGGGCACAAAAGAGGCCAGCAATCCACCTCTCCTTCCTGTAAAAATGGAAGCAAAGCTCACTGAATTTGTTGCCATTTATCAGCTACCAAGAAACTTTGCACCCTGCTGAACGGAAAAGTTTTATTTTGCCAAAATTGAACTAAACTTCATGGATCAGCCCTCTGGTTGGCTGATCATAGAAATGCACGTTTGAATACTGAAGTTTCCTAAATGCAGATGCTATCATTTGGTTGTTTCTCGACTAAACACCACCCCTGTCACCATTGTAGCAGGGCAACTTCAGTTCTGTGGGGTTTTTAAAGGCAGCATTAAATACTGGGCTCCAATATTTTCCATAAACTATCATTTTTGCAGTGATTGCCCTGCAGACTCGTGCCCTCTTTCTACGTTTGGTCACAGAAACGTCTCTGCAGGGTCACAGCAACTGTTTAAATAGAAAATTAACACTGCAGAGAGATGGAGGTGAGTGGGTTCGAGAAGCACTGAACATTGATCTTACTAGCAATGGCCCAAATTGATTTTACTGTCAACTCCTAAGGGAATTGTTAGAATACCACCACTTATGTTCCACTGAGTCATTTTATTTTATTATTTAGCTCTAAAAAAACCCAACAGTTTAGCAGGTAGGAATGCGGAGAAGAGAGAACCATCAGGTTCCTTCTGTAGGGTGTTGCTCTGTGTGTCTAAACCCGGCCTGGGAAGGGCTCCAGGAACTTGCTTTATGCTCCTGGGTAAGCCCTTCAGCCCTTGGTAACCCCACAGGCTGCACAGACCCTTACATGGAGCACTGATTTAGGGCATCGCTGGCTTTTACCTCTGCGTGTTAACCCAACCATAACATTAGGCAAAGAACTGCCAGCCACAAACACAACAGCCCTTGTAAAACATGGCACCTCTAATCTTTGCCACTGCTGCTGGCTGCAAATGCTTCTTGCTGTTCTTTTGCCAACATTAAAAAAAAATCTTTGGAGAATACAAAATACAATACTTACTGCTGTACTTTATGGATAATTATCTTTTAACAGTAACTTAGCTTGGAATGCAATTTGTTTCCTGATGCTCAGACACCTCTTGATTAATATCATATATTAGACTATGTTATACAGACAGCTATAAATGGAAACCTGATAATTTTAATGATGTTCATTGCTGCACTAATTAGTATATCTGTGCAAAACTTAAAGCTTTAGGGAAATAATCTACAGTGCCTAATGAGAAAATAAACGTTCTTCATTTTGCATGTTTGTCTAGTAATTTCAGTTTTCTTTATCCTTCTTTTTTCGGTTAATTTTTACTAATTCACCACATGGCACTGGCAACTCCATTTTTCCAGCAAATTTTTCCATTTCATTGCTGAATGAAAAAAAAAAATAAAATAAATTGCTTTGATAAGAAAGGTACACCAGCTGACGTAATTAAAAGCTGAAACTCCTCCAAGCAAATCCATTGCTGTGAAAAAAAATTTAAAACTCACTTAAAGATGAGACCACCTTATAAAAGATCTCAAAAGCAGACTAAAGCTAAAGCTAACATAGTGTCAAGGTTTCTCAGTTTTTGTCCCGCTTTTCATTTTGTTCATTAGAACTACTTATTCAGCAGTAAAGAAAACTGATGGTGGAGCTTTCAGGTCCCTGGTGCCCTGTAAGCGCTTTATCATCATTCCCAGTCTGAAAAGCAGGGAAAGAGAGAGCCAAGAGCCTGCTTCCAGGTAGGCTTTGCTAGGAACCATAATCCTTAGTATTATTTTTCTTGCTCCCTTCCAAAAGGCTTTACCCATACCAGGCAACGGCACTGCTGACAGCTGTAGGTCCAGTTGTCCCCACTGCGGTAGAGCTTGTGCCCAGTCTGGTCCAGGCACTGGCTGGTGACACGGGTGTCGCACTCTGGGCAGCAGAAGAGATCGGCGCTGGGGTTCTGGCAGTCGCAGGCTGTCCTCCGGCAGAAAATCCTCCCGTCCTGCGAGGACACAGTGCCCTGATGTCAGCCACAAACCCCCAGACAGAACAGGGTACGGTCACAGGGTGCACACATCAAAGGGCACGTCTCTGCCATAGCAGCAAATATTAAGCTCTTAATGTATTCCATGTCACCGCCAACACGGACTGGACCCGGCCAGTTGCAATACTTCAAACACCAGTATGTCCCAGTTTCTACCAGTGCCTGGATCCCACTCTGTCTGAGTCTGAGAATCCCGGTTTCTGTCTCCAGCTAACTGAATTTTAAAGAAATGGGTATCTCGGAAGAAATGCAGCAAAGCAATTTCCAATCTCACTGGATACATCAGTGAACTCTCCAAGCAGTTGCCATAATATTTGTGTAAGCACTATTTTGACTGAATCTATCATTGCGAAGAAAATAACTTGAATAACTCAGTTGAAGTTATGAAGGTGGTCCCTTTAACTTCACAGGAGCACAATAGAGCAAAATCCCAGCAGCACTAATCATTCTTACCTCTGAATTCACCACTGGTTCTGTTCCACACCTGGACCTGCAGTACACCAGCTTAAAGCTGAATGGACTTGTCATCAGCCATTCTAATTCAGTTCATGTATTAAAGAGGACCCGTGTCCCACAGGCTCTCCAAAATATGGTTTTGCTAAATATTTGCTTACAGTACTGGATGACCCATTTTGGTAAAGACCATTAAATAGAACTGTTTGAGATAAACACAAGAATTGCTTCTGCGTGTGAAGAGAAAAGGATATATTGTATTTGCATCACAAAAATACAAATTGATTCCAATTCTAGTTACGAAAATTGGATGGACCACGGTGTTTGAAATGATACCCCTTACTGTAGGTGACCAACACACTGACATGCCACACGCAGACTGGGAACCGAGGTCACAGTTAACAACGAGGAAAATACAGAAAAGTTGTGACAGGGGCTTCCTTTGCATTCCAGGCCAGTTCTTGGGTTAGTCCTTACTCAAGCAAAGCATCCCCTGCAGCCAATTTGAAGGGGGAGCTGAGAGGAATGAAGCTGTTCTGCTTTGGATCACAACTCTACAATTCCTAAAACAACTCCACTCATTTTGCTTCAGGTTTTCCATATTCTCATCAGAATCTTCTTCTGAACCTATAAACCCGCCTCTGATGTAAGAAGGAAAAGGTTTTTTCTCATTGCCACCAAATAAAGGGACACCCATCAAAGCAAGGCAATTCATTTCCTCTTGAGCCTTTCAAAAAGCGGTTGCTAAAAAGAGTGACAGCTCCCCAGGATGCCTTTTCCACAGGCAGACAGAACAGCCAGAACCACAGCATGTTGCACGGGAGGTTCTTTTGTTTATATTTTCATATAAGCATCTGTGTTTTTAAGCAAAGCCAGTCTTGGGCACAAGGTCTACAATATCAGCATCAGGGAATCACAACATCCAGGTCAGTCAGTGTCGCTGCCGCGTTTCATCATAGTTTTGAACTGATCAGAATGTTCATTTCAGCTTTAAAATTAAAGAAAATGATTTCTTATGCCTAACAAGGAAAGCTGAAGAGAAAACAGAATTATGGAAACGTAGAAAACGTGCCAGGTTAATGTGGATCTGACCTGCTTCTGCCAACCACAGGGTAGAGCCCCAGATTGCCCTACGGTCTTTGTTCAGTTTTGTCCCAAGATAACCAAGGATTCTCTACCTGTGGTTAGTTTGCTGCTTTAGCTGTGGAAGAAGGAATAAACAAGCTTTATTTCCCCACTCAGTAGCTGGAGTCAATCGTGAGGTAAGGAAGACTGGCAGTGGCCCCTTCCCTCAGCCACAGGTCTGGCCAGGTCCACACGTGGTGCTGGGAATAAACCCTTTCCCCCAAAAAACAAAGCGAGAAGTCACCCTCCCCTTCCAGCAAGTCGTGCAAGAGAGCCAAAAGCCTTTCCTGACAGAGAATTAAGACTGAATTTCCATTCCTGCAGGTGGGAAAGCACAACCCTCTCCCACCCCTTGCTGAGGGCAGGCCCCAAGGGGCAGCTCAGCACAAAAGCTCTGCCAGGCTGCTGAGCTCCGGGCACCAGGGGCTGCGCCAGGCGGCCGGGCAACCCAACGCCCTCGACAAGGGCAGCCTCTCTCCTCTCCATCACGGAGTGCTGGGTCAGAGTGGCCCATCCAATTCCGTTTCCCAGCTTTCAAGATCAGTTTTCCAATGCCCCTTTCAGCTGGTGACAGTGCTGGGTGTTCTGTGCTTCTCTGAGCTCCCCTGCCGTTACCTCTGGGGAGCAGCTGACCTTTGATGGTGCCTTTACTCTCCGGATTTCAGAACGCTGACAAAGTCTGATGGTTTTGCCAGAGACCTTTTGGTAATCATAATACACTGCTACTCGCTTTATTCTTGAAGCATTTGTGTTTTATCTACAACCTCATTAGTTCCACGCCTTTCAAAAAACATTTTTATCCCTAGACTGCAGTGACACAAAGCCTCTTAAGCTACAACATCTCACTTGCATCTTTCCAGCTGTATCGTAGCACTGGGAAATATACAGAAAATTGAGAAATATAGAGAAAGCAACTTATTTTCTTTCAGTGGGTAATAACATAGAGCATCTTATTAGTTCCTCTCCCTCCCCGCCTTCCTCACTGAATCGGTTCTACGTGCTTCATAAGCATCAGTGGCACCAACACAAAACTGTTCTCACCAAAGGAGAAGGTGACACACAAGGGAATCACTGGAAAGGGTGACTCGAGCTTCCACAGAGCCCCAAAGCCAATTTGGACAGAAATCAGACCCTGCAGACACCAAACCATCCTCGCCATCAGCAATGTGCTCCACCTTGGCATATCCCTCTGTTTCCACTGCTGTGCTTATCCCCCAGGCTCCTGTCATACAGGGAACGGAGGGTTGTCTTAATTGGAGGAGACTCCAAAGCCCAGGTAGAGCAGACTGTACAGCCAGGATTCCTTTGCTCAGGGGAGAGAGAAACAGCTCCCTACCCTCCACCAAATTTCTACCAGCCTTGTGTATTAAAGCCACAAGAGTTCAGGAAGACACCTGTAGAAGACACATTGAATATACTTAAGGTACCGTATTAATTTACAGTTTTGAGAACTGGTTTTTGTAAACTTTATTTTTAATCAGATGAACAAGGATGGTTTGAAGAGACTGGGTCTGCTGAAACACCGAAATAATCCCCTTTGCTTCAATGAGAAAACCTTCCCTCATTACATAACTGAAGTAATATAATTCCTCATATTCCATAGTATCCTCCTCTACAAATAACCTTACTTCATGAACTTCCAAGTTCAGTAAGGTATTTCATTTCCTTTGCACCAGATTTTAAGTTAAGGCGTTTTCAACATGGGATCTCTGCGTTTCAGCCTCTGAACAAAATATATCCATCTGACCTTTCCTAAAATAACCGCAACAAAAGAAAAGCTATTATTGTAAATCTGAAATGCTGACTTGTCTCTAGGTAAAACAAGTGAGCAGGATCCTTTCCAAGTCCGGGTAAGAAGGAGGAGGAATGAGTTAGTTACGCTCTGCCCTTTTCCTCACTGAGAACCCAGCAGGCTGCAGAAAGGTGAAGCAGGGCCAGCTCCCCGGGCAGCTGGATGAGAAGGATGGAGCCCGGCAGCAGGTTTGAGAAGGAGTCTGGAGTGTCAGAAGCTGTCACAGCTCATGGGACACGTTTCCATATTTCAATAAACACTGATTGAAGACTTTACGTCCCGCCTGGGATACGATGGAGGAGGAGCTCTCCCTCTTTTCCCTGCTCTACAGACAAAAATTTGGCTCTTCAAACAAGGCAGCTACTGAAGTCAAATTAAATGCAAATGTTAATTCCCAGAGGAAAAAAATGGAAAGTGAGGAAGACATAAAGGAAGAGTCATAGCAACAAACAGTGCCAGGCTTCGTTTAAAGTATCTATGTACTAGTTCATCATTTGGTATATTTTCATATAAAGAAACACGAGCAATGAGAAATGGCAAATAAATCACAAGCAATCTCTAACGGGAATACTAACAGTTGGAACTCTGCAAAGGCAGACCAGATGTCTACACATATATTAAACTGTTTGTTCTATTGACTGGAAATCCTTCCATAAGCCAGTCAGTTCCCCAAGATTACAATAAAAGCTTGATATATATTCTGTGGAGTTGTACACTTCAGCTTCTGAAGGGAGGAGTTTTAGGGAGCTTGAGGCTCCTTGAAGTAAAAAATGCAGCAACTAAGAGCAATCCATTCCCTTTTGAGCCCAAAGCAGCAATGTACTCGGTGGGTTCTATTCACTCTAAAGTCTTGATTTTCCCTTCTGCTATACCATTGCAAAACAGAAATGAGGAGGCTTTCAGCTTCTTGCAACTTCAAAACAAGTCCTTCCCCTTGTCCCCTCTCTGACCCCTCTAATGCTTCTCTGGCTCATAAGCACTGAGACATGGGGACTGGTGGGCCAGTTCTCATACACACGGTCAACTTTTCACAGTGGCCAAAATCTCATTTTACTTACACTTATCCAAGGACCAAGAGTGTTCTGCTCTGTCCAAGGACAGTTTTACCACTGCAAATGAATGCATCAGGTCAAAGTGGCCATAAAAACCCAACCATTTCTCAGGTTGGTGCACTTCTAAAATTCTTCTATTTACAGTGACAGCACTCCTCTTTTAACTAGTGAAAATGAAGAAAGCAGAGTAAAATGTTCTTTTAACTTGGTTACAATACTCAGAAAAGAACTGGTAATTTCCAGGGGAAACTCCACCCCCCTCCCCAAATTATCTAAGTGTTAACTCCACAGCAGATGTACCTATAATACCCTTGGCTTCCCCAAAGGTGCAGAGAGCTGCACTGCTCACGTGGGAGAGCTGCCAATGCAGCCAAGCTGGGCTGAGAAGGAGAAACCTGGCCTTCACCCCTCTTCACTTGAGGAAATTACGTGCCTGCTGCTGGGTCCTCTAACCTTTGACCAGGAATTCCTTCTCACCCACTTAATTCACCTGTATTCCAAGTAAAGGGAAACAGTGTCAGCAGGAAGATGGCTGACTACAGTGCTTGTCCTGAGAGATGCATATTCATATAAAAGTGAAACTTTTATATGAACAGTTTTCAACATTTCCCGTAAGCGTGCTCATCGCCCACACGTCCCCTTCAAGGGTAACACAAGACCCTCACCAAGGCTCCAAGTGCCTCTGGCCCACAGGGTGACATGGTGGCAGCTAATAGGGTTAGCCATTATTCAGCCGTGTCTGTGGTTGTGCAAAATAAGAAAAAAGATGACTTCCCAGCAGAATTTCCCACAGCAGAGCTTACCTTTTGCCTCAGTGCCTTGGGCTGGTATTTTTGCCCACAGCAGTGGCAGGGCAATATTGGGTTTCTGACACGAGCCCAGAGAATTAAAGGACTCCTGAAGCCCAGCCCAGCTGGATCTCACCTTGCAGGAACAAACGGAGCATCTGTCCTCCCTCAGCGTCCACACCTGCCCGTTCCGCTTGAAGCCGCCTTCGTGGGGACAGTCTCCAGTGCAAGATGGTCCAGATGGACAAAGGCAATCAAACCCTCCTGCCAGGTTCACACAGGCTGAATCATTCCAACACGTGTGGGTCTTTAAGGCACACTCATC
>JAHREE010000582.1:327790-357776 GCA_033628505.1 Tringa tobata | reverse complement strand
CAGTACTGGCACCCAGTAGGAGTAACATCCACCCAGCACTGGTACCCAGTACTGGCACTCAGTAGCAGAAAAACCCACCCAGCATGGCACCAATACTGGCACCCAGTAGCAGCAACATCCACCCAGCACTGGCACCCTGCAGCAGCACCTATCACATGCACCCAGCACCAGTACCACGCGCCCAGTATAGAATCACAGAATGGTTTGGGTTCAAAAGGACCTTAAAGACCATCCAGTTCCACCTCTCTGCCCTGGGCAGGGACACCTCCCACCAGACCAGGTTGCTCAAAGCCCCATCCAGCCTGATCTTGGTACTGATGCCCTGTGCCAGCACCCAGTACCAGCACCTTGCACCCAGTACTGGCTCCCTCCACCAGCACCCACTTCTGACACCCTGCACCAGCACTGGAGGTCCCCTCTGGCCCCGTGGGGTCCTGGCCCGTCCCCGCAGCGTGGGACAGGGTGGCCCCTGGAGCTGCTCCTGGCTGAGAGTCCCTGCTGAGGAGCGGCTTTCCCTAAATCAGTGGTTTCTGTTTTGTTTTTTGTTTTTTTTTTTTTTTCCTTTTAAATGGGGATTATGCATCGCTAAAAATAAAGGGTGATAAAACTTTGGGAGAGAAAGGAGGCATAAAAATTTCATGATCTTGCCAGCCAGGGAAATTATCCCACTTTATTATTTAAAACCTCATTAAAAACCATTTCCCTGGGAGAGACAATGATCAAACCACCGTCTATTTCAATCCTTGCGACGTGCACTCTGCTACGTGGGGAACGCGTTTAAAATAGGCCCCTACGTGTCACTGCTCGGCTGAAGGCACCAACCCCGACCCCCAGCCATTGGGGGGGGATCACACAGGGCCTCCCACCATTTTGACCTGCTCCATACTCTGGATTTTCCTCTTTTATTACCCATCTGGCTCACTCCAGCAGGAGCTACAAAGCGCTTTCCCAGGGAGGATCTGCCCAAAGTCCTCAGTGGATGAAGCAGGGTCCTTCCTCCTTTTGCAACTTTTCCAAATCTTGGGAGCAGCTCCGGTGCGGATGGTGGCTGCCAGGCTGCTCCCCCCTGCCGTGCGACCCGGCCACCGGCCCCTCCGATTTGCTTCAGCGGTTCATTTAGCTGGAAGCTCACAAACGCCTGGAAAAGCTCCCACATCGTCAAGAACCGCTTTGTAACCTGTGTTTTGGGATTTTTAAGAAATCCCCGTGAACATTTGAGCTTGTGATTCCTTGTGATTCCGGAGCCAGCCTGTTCCTTCAGGTGGTGAAAAGACCGTGAGCGAGTGTTTGGTTTAAAAGAAGTCACTTTTTTAAAAGAAAGTGTGGATTGGGAGAAAAATTTGGAGCTCCCAAATCACCTGTGAAGTAGGGTTGTTAATGAATAGCAAAACTCACAGCAGCTGGTGCTCACAGTGCCACAGCTCGGCCTGGACACCTCCTCTTTAAATACACGCTCTCGGGAGGGAAATGCATCTTTTCTAGCCATTGCAAATAAAATAAATTAATAGCCGGGGTTATAGCCAGATAAATAGCCAGGAACGTTGCTCTAATTTGCATTTGAGGTTGAAAGCTGCTTTCCCCCAGTGCCAGCTTGTGCTGAGAAGCAGGGATGGGAGCAGGAGCTCCTGGGAACGGCAGGAAGGGTCCTGCCCACGCTCAGAGGCACCAAAAAGCAAGCGACAACCTCGCTTGAGCCGTTTCTGTGCTGAACGGTGACAGTGGGTGGCAGAGGCGCCGGCTGGGGACTCCCCCCGCCCCGCGCCGGTCCCGCAGCATCCCCTCCGGCTGCGCCCCAAGCTGGTAACGCACCCCTGGGTTCTCCCACCCAAACCCCCTCCCAGCCTGCGCCCTCCCTCTCCGGAGGGTTTCCCTCGCTCTCTCCCGGCTGCAGTGGCGGGGACCGCCCGCAGGTGCCGCCCGACTCCGCCGGGAGAGCGGCGGGTGCCCCGGGCCCGGTACCGGCACCGGCTGCCGGCGGGGGGGGAGGGGAAGGGGCATCTCCGCCGCCCCCGTCCCGCAGCAGCTCCAGCACGGGAGCGCTCGGGGAACCATAGGATCACAGAATGGTTAGAGTTGGAAGGGACCTTAAAGATCATCCAGTTCCAACCCCCTGCCCTGGGCAGGGACACCTCAAAGCCCCCTCCAGCCTGGTCTTGAACCCCTCCAGGGATGGGGCAGCCACAGCTTCTGTGGGCAACCTGGGCCAGCACCTCACCACCCTCACAGCAAAGAATTTCTTCCTAATATCTCATCTAAATCTCCTCTTTTCCAATTTAAAACCGTTACCCCTCGTCCTGTCACTGCACTTCCTGACAAAGAGTCCCTCCTCAGCTCTCCCGTAGCTCCTTCAGATATTGGAAGGCTGCTATGAGGTCTCCCTGGAGCCTCCTCTTCTCGAGGCTGAACAACCCCAAATCTTTCAGTCTGTCTTCACAGCAGAGGTGCTCCATCCCTCTGATCATCGTCTCCCTCTGCTGGACCCGTTCCAACAGGTCCATGTCCTTCCTGTGTTGAGGACTCCAGAGCTGGACACAGTGCTCCAGGTGGGGTCTCACGAGCACAGAGTAGAGGAGGAGAATCACCTCCCACAACCTGCTGGCCACACTTCTCTTGATGCAGCCCAGGATGTGGTTGGCTTCCTGACAAAGAGTCCCTCTCCAGCTCTCCTGTAGGCTCCCTTCAGATATTGGTGGGCTGCTATAAGGAACCATCCTGTTGGGTGCTGGTGCCACCTCCCTTTGGTACCCGATAGGCGTTTCCAAAGGGAGAGCGCATGCCCATGGCCATTGATGGGCTTTGGCTCTAATTTTCTGGTGCTGGGTGAGCAGGAGTGACCTCTGTCTGGAGAGCACAGGCAGCGGGGAACTGAGCATAACACAAAACAAACACCTGAAAAGCTTGTTTTCCTCCTCAGGGAGAACACTAGTAACAACTACCTGAAAGGAGGGTGTAGCGAGGTGGAGGTTGGTCTCTTCTCCCAAGTAAAAGACAATAGAACAAGAGGAAATGGCCTCAGGTTGGACCAGGGAATGTTTAGGATTGGTATTAGGAAAAAAAACTTCACTGAAATGGTTGTCAAGCATTGGAACAGGCTGCCCAGGGAAGTGGTTGAGATGCCATCCCTGGAAGTATTTAAAAGTCATGTAGATGTGGTGCTGAGGAACATGGTTTAGTGGGGGACTCGGTAGTGCTGGGTTAACGGTTGGAGTCCATCTTAAAGATCTTCTCCAACCAGAACGTTTCTATGATTCTGACTCCAGGCAGGACGCTAGGGAGCAGGAAGCCTCTTTTGATGAATATCTGTGAGGAGTCAGCCTGTGTCAGGGCTGAGATACAGCGAGGCTCCCCATGGGTCCACAAAGCACCATTTGATGGAGAAATCCTGTCAACGGTTGCTCAATACCCACCTCCAAAGCACTCTGCAGTATCAGCCTCGCTGGTTTGGCAGAGTGGGCTGATCCCTCCCAGGATTTGGGATCTCTCCTCCAGTTTGTGTGTCCCTCAGGAGGCTGGCAGGTAACGAAACGGGATGCATGGAGGCTGGTGAAGTGTTTTGCTTTAGAAAAACCTCTTTCTCCCACCAGCCACCTGGGCCTTTTAAACGCTTTCCAGGGAGCAGAGGAACTGGGACTGGAGCTCTGAGGAAGTGACAGCGCTTGAGCTACTACAGCCCAAGTGGGAGTTACAGGAGAAACAACTCTGTTCTGTCACCCCACGGAAGCGCTTGTCAGAGCTGAGATTGTGAAGGTCGTGTTCATCCTGTCCCTGAATATGCGTCTCCTGCCGGCCGAGGGCAGCCCGAGGACACGGCGAGGTGAGTGTGTGCGAAGAGCTGGCACGTGTGGGTGCAGGAGGCAGAGCTGACCCGGGGACCACCCCTGCTGTGGGGCAGAAATCACCCCCCTGGGGCTCAGAGCAGAGCTGTCAGAATACCTGGTTTGGGTTGTGCAACCCCACCACAGCTAATTTATTCCCTTTCGAGAAATTCCCGGGCACCTTTGTAGCCTCTTGTCTCTTTTAAGGCCCAGGGAATGTAAGAGCCACATTTCCCATACCCATCTCTACCTTAGGTGTGCCACAAACCCGTGTATCTCCCTGGCTTCCCGTGACTGCTCACGTGCTGACTTAAGAGTCGTTCTGGATGGGGTCACGTTTTTCTCACAGAGGGGCCTGAAGTGTAGAGATTGTCTCTCCTGTACTCTAGCTTGAAGATAAAGCAAGAATTTGAAGTTCTGGAGTGTGGCTCCCTGCAAGCTGTAGAGAAAAGTTTACAAGGGGCTTTTGCACTAGCAGGAGCGATACGACTCTAAATTCTACCACATTTAGAGGGAAAAGGGTTGATTATTTTGATTTCCTATTGTAATGGAGCTTAGGCAATCACATTGCATATCAGCACGCTCATATTCTTCCAAATTCTTCTCTTTAAAAACTTTTTAACCCTTTGGCCAGTTTTATCCAAGAGTGAGAGATGTACAGAGCTCCGTTCCTGCGTTTACAAACAGCTGGGTGAAGAATGACCCTGCCAGGGCTGCAACTGTGAGAAAGACCAACACATGCTGTCAGACCTTATTAGACAGTAGAGAATCTGCACGGATCGGACATTTGACTGACGCCCAAACCGTGGGAAAAGGTTCAGTCAGAATTTGTGCCCTCGCAGGCACCCAGGTCTGTCCCCCAAGAGACACCAGCCCGTTGAAAGCCAGACTCAGCAAATTCTGCAGCGCACAGAGCTGTTTGTTTGTTTTTTAGTGCCAAGCTGGGAGGGGGTGGGCAGGGAGAAGGAGCTTCGCGGGACTCTTAGCCAAAAGGGATGAAGAGCAGCACAGCCCCAAACCCCGCCTTTGGTATTGTAGAGATGTCCTCCTTGAAGGAATCACTGTGAATTATCAGCTGTGCTGCTGGGGAGTAAAAGGTGGCAGGGCCTTGGGGAACTAATCCATAGTACCACTACGGTCTTCATCAGGAAAAGTCTTCTACAGACTTTCCCTCAAATTCTAAGCAGTGTTAGAGAGATGGCTGAAGAGCTGTTATAAGGTACGTCAGAAAGAAGTTGGAAGGGGTGACAATAAGGACAAAACTGAGGTGGCTGGACTCTTCTGGCTACTTCTGGCTGAAATCAAGGCAGGCAGAGGAGATCTGGACAACAGTGCCCTTTGCTTGGTCACAAGATGGACTGTGGGAAAATCCAAATCCAGTCTGTTCCAACCTATGTGATAGTTCAAAAGCATCTCTGACTTTTTAAAATGTAGGAGTGGGAAGGCACTTTGGAGACATTCCACCTGTAAAAACGAGCCTGGTTTGGTCTGGGCTCTGCACAGAAGTCCACAGGCAGGTAGAAAAGCTCCTGCTGGTACGATGGAGAATGAATGGAAATTCGCTGCTCTTTGGCTGCAGGGGGAAGGTGATGTAGATGATTAGAGATGGGTGATTTCAGGAGAAGGTTTGTGTAGTTGAGGTCAAGTGTCTATAATGAAAAGAACACACTTTGTACAAGAGGGGAAGGTAAAGATATTCTTGGTTGCGCAATCTAGCCTGAGAACTATATTGTCTGATTTTTATTCTACTTACATGAAAAGCATCTCTCCAACACTTCCTCATCTCTAAATTGTTTGGTAGACATGATTCATTAGAAATCTGTTCTGTTGAATAGCAAAGTAATGAATCTTTGTGCTTTCCATTTCCTCCATCTGAACTGGAAAGTGTTTTTCTCACACAATCTCAGTCTTGAGCAGTAATAACAAAACCACAACGTCTGTTGCAGTTCTTTATTTGCAGGTTGGATTCCTCTGTGGACACATCTAAACACAAGCGCACATGACCTGCTGGCTACAAGATGGCAGACAAAGAAAGTGATGGTTATAACTGTGAACAAACAGCATTCAGGTATTTCTGTTTTAACGTAGCAAGGCCCAGGACTGATTGTCAGGCAAAACTGCTCGTGGCTTTGAGGTTTCTCACTTATATGCGAAGCTGAGAACAGCTTCTATATGCAGAACAATTTTTGTATGCAATTTTTGGCTTAACGCCATACAATCCCTATTTCTAATTGATCGGGTGACACTGAAATGGGTAAAGCTTTAATTATGGTTTGATTTATGTGCATGCAATTCCAGAGCAAACAGAATTTTGTAGAATTATATTAGTAAGAGATCCTGGGCCAGTTCATGTGGCCAACCTGCCCCTTCCTCTGGCTCTGAAGGCCCATCTACTGCAGCTGAAGCTGTTGCACACGTTGGGAAAGAATTTATTTAACTCAGTACCCGAACCACCTGGCTACTCCTGGTCCTCTGTCCCAATCCATCAGCTGTCTTCAGCTATTCCAAAGAGTTCCTCAAAGTTTCAGTGTCTTCTAATTAATTTTCCACCTCTTTCATCTTCTAGTATTGCCTTTATGTGACTCCTCTCTAACACAACAGTGATGTGAGATGATGGTGTAAAGGACAACAGGGTGCTGTGCACTGAGGAAATGTTGGCTTAGATGCTACTTGCCAAGTTACTTGGTCAGTGGTAGATTCACCTCGGTCCAGGGAAATAAAGACAAAAAGAAGGAATGTAGATGCTTTCTCACTTTACTCTCCTCTTTCTGTAATGGATGTAGGACAGAGGGAAGATATTATTTGACATCCCTGGACTCTTAAGGTATTTTTCATTACAGAAGTGTCACAAATAGGAACCTCACCCTGTCTTAAAATGCTGGGTCCAACGTGGAAGGCACTGTTTCTGAAGGGAAAGGGTTTTTTTGTTCCCTCAGTCTTGAATCAGTCTCGGCTTTCCCTGCTGTGACTGCTGGAGGAGGAGGGGAGGGCTGGCAGGCTCGCTTGTAAGGATTCATTTCCTCCAGGTCATTGAACAACCATCAGATAGCACCGGGGTTCAGCTGCCACAAGCCCAAACTGAAACGGAGGCCCCGTATGAAATCCCTGAAGCCTAGGGTGTCTGGGGGAGGTACCCCTGCCCTGCTGCTTGTAGCAAACACCCCATCTGCTTCTCCTGCTGGAAATGGGTGTGAGGAGAGGTCTGAGCCCTGTCAGAGCAGAAATAATTTCACTTTCCATTGTCCCAGACCTGTGCTGGGCACAGACTTAAAAGTACCCCTAGAGCAAATTGACTGAGGCATCCTCTTTCTGACATGCTCCCGGGTGAGATGAAGGGAGCCCTTTGCTCCTTCCCCTACCCCTTTTCGCGGTGACATAGATACAGGCTATGCAGCTCTTCCTCTGTTTTGGCGAAGGGAGGGGCAGTTTCCTGTTTTTCTACAGAAATTAGAGTGATCCAGGATGCCTTTGTGCTGCTGCTGGTCCTGATGCGCAAACAGGCTAATGGCGTGCGTGGGCTCTGTGGCTTTTACTGCAGCTTTCCTGCTACCACCAAACCTTCGACCCTCCCTGCACCATGGCTCAAGTCACGGGGTTGGGATGTATGGAGGGACACCCCTCCAAACGGCACAGGAGGCTCTCAAGCATCACTAACAAGCTTTTCGTGCAAAAACGGGGGCTGCTTTTCCAGCAGCTCATTCCAGGGTGTTCACAGATTCCCAGCAACTCCATCCTGCTCCAGCCAGGGGACTGCCCAGCCAAGGCCAGGGCTGTATCTGGCATTAACATCCCAGGAATCTGCTCCAGGCTGGCAGGAATAAAGTGGAGAGACATGTTTACAGCTGCTGGTGGGGGGGCAGGTGGGGAACAGACACAGCCCAGCGCAACAGTCTCACGGTCTAGCTGTTGCTGTCAAGGATTTGGTCCTGAATAAGGAGAAATGAAAAGCAAGCAGCAAATTGGCTTCGCTCAGTGCTTTGGCCACAGTTAATAAGGAGGGAACTGGGCAAAGGTAATGTATAATTAAGTTGGCTGATAGCAGAGTTCTGTCCAGAGCAGGAATGTGTTGTATGCTGTCACGCTATAATTAGCAACATTTTGTTATAGTGCTTTTCCTCTCCTTGAAGGATCTCAAAAAGCTTCCCAAAATCCACTCGGTTGAAGTTGCCAGCTCCCCTCGAGGAGAGAGGCGCCACGTCTGCGATGCCCCGATCCTGCGGGATGCGATGGCAAGGGGCTGGCAGGGACGAGGCTTTTCCTCCAAAAACACCCAGCTGGGAGACACGGGGTCCCTCTGCCCGGGGTGACCAGTGAAATGGGTGATTTTTGCCTGTGAGAAAGCTGGAGCAGGGAGAGGTGAAGTGGTTTTCTAAGGTCACCAAGTGAGTCATGGGTAAAGCCAGGAATAGAAGCCAGCAGTCAGGCTCCCAGCTGCTGTACCTATGGTTATTTCTATTTATGCTCTTCACTTCTCTTGCCCATGGTTTACTGAGTGCATTCCGAGAGTAACTTGCCTGCCAAACTTCCTCCCCTTTAAAACCAGAAATGGACAGATAAGATAGTAGAAGAAATCAGTTTAACTGCTGGTATGTGCACAAACATACCTGAACCCTGTCCAAGTTATCAGCCGACTTTTTTTTTTTAATGCTCTTTCGGGGCAGGAGAAACGCCTCCAGTCTCAAAGCGCCTCTGGCAGTTTGCTGGCAGGATATCAGATGATTTATTTCCTTCGCCTGTGGTCAAAAGAAGAAAAAATTAGAAAAGCAAAAAATAAAGACATGTTAGACATAGCAAAACCTGGTCAAGTGACTCCAATATAAATCCCACGAAGGCAATGGGAGAATTGTGGCCCTGGGAATTAGAAGTTTAGACTGTAAACCAAAATAAAACTGAAACCCCAAATAAAAGCTGCATTCTCCCCCAGTAAATTTTCACAGACTGCCTTATCTACCTCTCAGTGAAGGCCTTGAAAGTTGCTTCCATCAACTTCAGCTGTAAATCAGATTGGGCCTAAGGCCAGAGTACCTGAAAAGCCCTAAAGCAGAGGGTAGGGATTTGGCTCCTCATTACTCTTGGGTTGAGCAGAATTCAACTGCTGTGTCAACTGGTGTTCAAAGGCAGTCGTTAAAAGGTTAATGCAGGTAGCAGGACTGACATGGAATCAGTGTTATATCAAATGGAAGCATGGTAGTGACATGAACAACCAAAACTGCTATGCTGTATCTCCCTTTGTACCCCTCCACTCCACCCCATCGCTTCTTCACACTACTGGTTGCTCTCTGCCTGGTTCTCCTTTGTCCTCTATTTTCTTCTTTTTAGGTTTCACCCTTTATTTTTCTACTCACAAGGTTTTTATTGCAGTCTTCTCTTCATTCCCTGACCGGAGAGGTGATCTGGTGTGCGAGGCATGCAGAAGGTACTGCTGCTGGTGCGAGTCCCCTGGAAGAGCAGAGGTAGCTGGGTGACTACTATGCTGCCGGCTGAGCCTCAGGATGTGGCCGTGAGCTTTTCTCCTAGTGATCTCCACCATGGAAACAGGGACCTGCCTGATCTTTGACCAGAAGGGATTCAGCAATGTGTGCTTTTCTGTGTTTCCTCTGTTCTCTACTTTGCTGGATTCTTCCCAACCTTCTCTGGGATCTTTGCAGAGGGATCAGACTGGAATAACGTTGGTTTGGTTCCCAGATATCTCATATATACCCATTTCTATGAGCTGACTTTCGCAGAGTGTCCCAGGCGTAAAAGCTGACCTCTCCTCTCTGCCCTGGTGGTGATTCCCTAATGCTGGAGCTGATGAGTAGTGTACAACCGAGCTCTCCCTCCTCCTGCCCGTCCTGGCTCTGCACTCTGGAGTTCCAGGTCCTTTCACGGAAATTAACATTTACTTTAAGAACTAAAATAAACAAAACCAAATAAATCTCCTAACAAAATAAGATCAATAAAAACATAGCCAAGTGCTTTGTTTTGCTTAGAAGATGCATCTTTGTGCATATCCACTTGCGTGTTGCCAAGTTTTGGAAATCAGCAAAGGCTGACATTGTTTACTGCGAATTAAAGACCCTCTGGAGACGCTCTGTCTTGCTTTCCAGTATAGCCTCGGGCTGGGGGAGGGAGGCAGTTGGACAGTAGCATAGAAGAAACCCTGTTCCAGTGTTGCTAACTATAGCATTAATTTCAGAGTCATAAATAACTTCAGTACCATGGTTACAGCACTAGCCAAGTATGATATCATTTAGTTTGGGATTAGGGAAAAATATCTTCCTTGAGGCTGTGGGTTCTAAAATAAGCAACTTTTCCAGAATGGGTTTTCTCCCAAAGACTACACAGAGAAACTCCAGCCTGTAGCTGTAAATTGGAGGGATTACTTTGCTAAAACTGACTGGATGAGAAGTGTCAGCAGGTAAAACAGCTCAGAGGGTAGATTCTTCTAAGTTCCTCAGTGAATGACAGCCTGGCACTGTGTTGGTTTTCTTAGAAAACAGCACCTTCTGTGAATGAGAACAAGCATAGTCTTTTCCAGCCTGAGCTCCGTATTATGGAGAAATGCAGAAGATAGGTCCTTTCAGAAATCAGACGCCACTAATGACCATTAGAAAGATGGATTGAGAGGTTGGTGCTGACAGTTCCCATGGCTGCACGGGCAACAGTATAGTAACCGTGCAAGCAAATGACAGCCAGTGTGCATCCATTGGGCCAGTCGAACAAACAACTCTGATATCTGTATTACAAAATCTACACACATTTATATGCACATATAATTCTGCAGAACCTTGGGAGCAACACTGAAAGGCTAATCCTGACTGTTATGCACAGTACAGTGCTATAATGGACTACAACAAAAAACTCCAATGGGACAAGAGGCTCATGTTTGGAGGCATCACCAGAGAATATTTTCTGGAGAAACAAACACTTTAAACACTGCAAAAATGGTCACGGGTTGGTGATACAGGAAATCTGGCTCTAGGGCTCCTAGATACAAAATGCTAGACCACACAACCCAAAGCACTGATCCCATTCAAAATTGTTCAAAAAGTTATGACATTAAGTCTGTATTGGTAGGCTTTATGCCAGATTAGATATTGTCTTTCTTCCTGCTCCCGGCATAAAGCCAGCATAAATGCTGTATTATGTGCTCTGGCTAATTCAACAGAAACATAATTGTGTGCCCAGGCATGATCTGGATTGAATTTGTCCTGCTAAATGATCCAGTAGTGCTCAAACCTGGTATAAAGGACCATAGAATTGTGGTACAAACTTTCATTTCAAATTTCATGTCTTCTTTAATGTAAGGCAAGAGAATTTTGCAATATGCAAACATCTATGATAATTGTTGAAACGCCTTCCCTCAGCTTAATGCCATTTCACAGCACAGATTAGAGGGTGCCCCCCATGAAAAGCAGTGGAGAAACTTAAGCACTTGGAGGAAAAAAGAAATGTATTTTTTATTTCTGCTCTTCCTGGTTCTAATCATAGAGAGAACATCTGAAAAGTGACATTTTGGGATAGGCTGAACAAGTCTGATGCGCTGCGTTCATTAGTCCTGCCCCTCACTGCTACAGCCTGGTCCCCGCTGGGAGATCCTCTGGTGGTGAATTTACCCCTGGCTCCTGACAGCGGAATCGCAGCTTTCGAGGTGACTATGGGCTTCTGTAGCTCGGAGCAGCCTGAAGACCCTGGCCTCTGTCTTTTCTTTTTGTCTACGCTTGGCTTGGCTTCTCTGAAGTAAACTGTTATCCATCACGAAGATGTGGGAGGCCAGCATGGTTTTCATTTTCTCAGCATGGGCTCAGCAAATACCGGATACCTGGCCCTCTCTGGGGCTGCGTTAAGCGGAGGGATGCTTTTGGTTTGGGAATAGTCCTCTGTGCATGTGAATCTCTCTCTGTCTTGAAGCCATCTTTATTTCAGCTAAGAATTGCAAAGCAACCTAAAAGGGAAAAAAAAAGGAGAAAGAAGACAGGAGAATTATATTTGTATACGAAGACAGAGGTTTCTTGAGTTACCTGGTATAATTTACAGGAAAAAATATAAAGGCCATCTGTCCGAGTGAGTGGCTAGAAAAGATCTCACTGATATTAGTACTAATTTACGGTACTAGTATTTTCTTTATTATGGCCAGTAAATAAAAGTATTGCTTTCAGGCTTAGAACATACACAGCTTGCTGACCTGTCCTTTAACTCTAGCAAGCTCAAGTCTTTCTGATTTCTCATACTGTGCCTGTTTTCTCCACATTGATTGCAGGACATCTGTTCACTGCGTAATAATACTGGACCCTGACCTAATACTGAGATTTCTACCACTGCAAAGGGCACCATGACCCAGTCTTATTTTATCAAGGTTATTCAGAGCTTCACTGCTTTGTTCAAATCCTCTGCTGTCAGGCAAAAGAGTCAGGGCTGGTCCACTCGAGAGCTTTTGCAGATAGTTGAGCTGCAATACGCCAAGCAGCCTGGTCTGTATTTGGGATGGGGCCTGGATAGTCTGAGGAGTCCTCTCTCCTGTCAGAAGAAACCATCTTCCAGAGCTGTGTGTGCATCTCTGCTTGGAAGCTACTGGAAGCTGTTCTCAAGTGTAGTTTAGAAATATGCAGACAATTACATATCACTGCTGTTGCACTAATACTGCCAACTGTGGGGTCAGGTTGTCCCCTTTGTTTTCCAGTAATTACTATTTTTAGTTCAGGTTTCATTCGAGTGTAATGTTTTTAGATGAGCCCAAAGGTCCTCTGGCTGTGCTCTGTGCAGCTTCAGAGAAGACAGATGGGACATTACAGACACAGTGTACTTAGTCCCTGCCACTTCATGAGATTCAAAGTCCAATTCATTTGACTAAAGAACGATGTTTTCAAGGTCTGAGAAAAGCCGTCTCTGGGTGGAAGCAGAACACCTGCAGCAGAAACACAACTTAACAGGGGATAATTTCACCAATAATATCACCCGCACAGTAAAACAGGCAGATTGCAAATGTTCAGGGATCACAGGGAAAATCTGCCATGGCTTGTGTTTTGTTTTAGTAGCTGGGGCCATGGCAGCTTGTCAAGTGAGATTCATGGCCCTCCTCAATCCCAAGGCGGTCTGTGACCTAAAACAACCCAAAATCTAGGAAAGGAACCAGGTGGCCAGGCAGTGGCTGGAGTAAGTCAGCCCAGCTCAACTGAGGAGCTGGAGCAGCCCCAGTTCACATCAGCGTGGAAGCCGGGCCAGGCAGCGTTCCTGGAACTGCAGTTCAATCTCAGTCCAAACGCGGAGGTCACCAGTGGCCGTCCCAGCTGCGGCATGAGCTGAGGGCATGAGTCAAAGCCACAAAAGGGTGCCATGACCTTGCCAAGTATAAAAAGAGCAAATATGCTAGACACTGCCTTGCATGTGCTGATTACTTCTGGCTGAAAGTGATGGAGAAGGTACAAGCCACTGGACATCATATCATTGGACAATCAAGAAATCCCAATATATCTGTTGTTCAAAAAGCATCATATACGTTCTAACCTTCCACATACATTGACCAGCTGATCCTTGCAAGAGCCCTGGGAAGATCCCGAGTGGCACAAACCTAATTTTTCTGAGGCCACAAAGTGTAATTAGCTGACTAAAGTTTGCAAACATTGGCATCCATATTAAAAGTGGGAGTCTGGAGAGTTCTTACGCTCCTCACTTGCTGCTGCTGCCGTGTCCCTGTAGCACGGGAAGCACCGGCCAGAATCCTGACATTGAGAAACCACAGCTCTGGAATAAAGGACAGCCACACAAAACACAGGGGTCTCACGCTTAGGATATCGTCACAACAGAGCCTCCCAGACAGGCAGGGTTAGGTCAACAACTTCTGAAAACAGTCTATGTAAAACAGAAACTACTGTTGAATTTAGGTTGTTGCTACTGAAACGGATTTCTTGGAGTCATACCAGTATTCTAGAATAAAACCTGAAGACTAGCTCCTGGTTTCAGTCCTAGGTGTAAAACATAGCTGACTGCAGATTAACATAAGGCAGCTAATGGCTGCAGGTGAAAATTATACTAAAGGTGGATTAAACACAGATATTATGGCTGAAATGTGGCAAGGTACCTTCTGGAGCTGAAAGACCTGTAGAAAAGGAGTCCAAACCCATGGATGAATGATAAGAGCCAAGATGATTGTTTTTCATCAAGCCGTGTGAACCAAACCTGCCAAGTTTCACACGAAGGGCAGCCCGAGGCTTACTCGTTTAGTTCTCAGAAACTGGAATTTGTGCATGAATATGTGACAGCCTGTGGTAACCAGAAACTATTCTTATCACAGGAAATGCTGTTGGTCAGGAGCAACAAATGTGTTTGGTGCACACAGGGCTAACAAGCCTTCGACTTTGCCTATGCTACACACATCCTTGGGTTTATTTCATTGACAACGTTCTTAATAACAAAAGAGATGGAGTAAATTGGTTTGACTCTAAGCAGACAAGCCAACAAGGCACGGAGAGTGACATGTTCAGAGCAGAGGGATATGGTGGAGTCTCAGCAGTCTGCCTTTGCCTCCACTGGCTTCTCCTTAGATTGATTTGTACTCAGATGAACATGCCTAGCAGGAAGGTAAATTGATTTAATTTACATATTAATAAAAAAAAGAAGAACGTTTAGGGTGTTTGGAAGGTTTATAACACACAATAGAAGGTGGGTGGCAGTTTTAGTGAGACTAAAAGAATTTGATTGAGTGTAAAGGAGGTTAAATTTCTGCCAAAGCTCAGTTTCAGGAGCTGCCAGAAGATGCCAACTTCCTTCAATTTAGGATCCATCAAAGTAGTGTTAGAGTTTGGACTCAAGGACTGAGTAAGCAGCTTTACGTGCCTGTGGGAGGGAGCGATATCCTAACAATAGTAGGAACGGTGCACGGTGTGTGCAAATTATTCGGTTCTTCACAGTGGATTTTGGATGAGGACAGAAAGGAAATTAATCTTATTTTGAAATAAAGCCCAAGATGTTTGCAGTTACTAAGATCAGTAAGTGATTTTAGTGAAAAATTAGCTCTTGTGTATATAATAAAACTTTGCTGTGCTGTATCGCAGAAAATGTATTTTCTAACAGAAACGGTGAATTTTGGGGTTTCTATGTTAACAATAACGGTATTAAAAAAACGCAACCAACCAACAAAATGAACCAACAAAAAGCCAGGAAAAGGATTTTGACTGCAGAGAGAAATACTCTGAATTCCAGAGAAAAAAAAAACAGGCAAAAAAAAAAAGAAAAAAAACAATCAAAGGAAAAAAAAACCTGTTAGAAAAAAAATGCCTTGAAGAGGTGTTTTGTAAGTGAATTTAAAATAAAAGCTGCTAAAGACAGAAAATGGCTTTCTATAAATGAGGAATCCTTTCATTTTTACTGCTCTTACAAAACAATGCAGGAAATCACACAGGATGCTGCTGACGAGAAGGAGGAAGTGGTTTCAAGGATGACATTGGACTCTTCAAGAGGGATGCCAGACATATCGAAGGGTACGTCTTTCTCCTGGTTTAATACACCACGAACCGGTTCTGCTTCCTCTGCTGCAGGAGGAGCAGCATCACACGCTGCCACGAACGACTCGGGGGAGCTCTATTTGAAGCCTCTGGTGGTCATGACTAGACGGGGCCAAACTGTCTCGTAATCTCTTGCTTCAGAGTGGTGGGGTTACAAAACCCGTACAGGAACCGAAACTTTTGAAGTCTTACTGAGCTGTTGGGTGAAGGCCCCCACCTACCGGGAGTCCTGTTTGTCCCCACGACACATCATGCAGGGAGGAGGCGAGGCATGAGAAGCCCTTATTATAGAAACAGGGCAAAGTACTTGACTTCTGCGGAACTCAAGGCTGCCTTTGCCATTTTGAAGCGGTTACAGCAAACAAGATAATCCATGTTTATTGAGGCCCTTGGTGTGTTGTTTTCCTTCTCGCTCTTGATGTGGTGGGGAGGTTCAAAGGCACCAGCACACCACCCCTTCGCCTCAAGAGGAGCTGCAGGAGGCGGTTTCTAAGAAGGGTGCATGTGCACAGCCGTGCGTGATCGGCGTGATAGCAACGGACTGCGAATGAAAACAGTTTCAGTTCTACCTAGCCATTCGCTAGAGTTTTGAATACACTTAAAAATAACTGCACACACGAGCAACGCGTACGGACGCACCTCCAGAATTTGTGTACACATTTGTGTGTGTGTATATACACACATATATATATATTTGGCATACTTTCAGTGAAGGTGCCTGTGTATTTCTGCATGGAGTCTATGTCCGTGCTTCTTTTACTGTATAGGAAAAGTAACTCAGATTATTTTCAACTAATCTATAGCTTTTAAGCAGTTAAGTTAGGTCGATGGTTGGACTAGATGATCTTAAAGGTCCCTTCCAACCTAGACAATTCTATGATTCTAAGTTCAGTTCAGTAGCTACACAAAGCCAAAAAAATCTTAAATTTCTATCAGTGCCCTTAAACAAATCCAAACTCAGAGTAAAATAGTTACTCATAAGGCTCACTCATAAATGGTTGATTAAAATGTTATATTGCTGAGCCTGTAACAAAACGCAGGCTTTCACCTCCGTGCTATTTGTTCCTCAGAAACAGAAATTCAGGAGACTGACTCCACAGGACTTAATTTAATCAGAGGCAGTGCAGATCTAGCAGCCGTTCATGTGTCTTAACTCTCCAAACAGAGCAATGCATCAGTGCTGTCAACTCCTGCTACAAAAGTGACTGACATTTTCCTGCTAAGCGTCACCTAAGCATCAGAGGGATTAGTCTCAGAGGGGAAAACCCCCCCGCTCAGCTGTGTGGCTCAAAAGGTCCCTTGCTTCAGTGGCATCTGCCCTACCTGTCCCCATACACGTGAAATGTGCTGTGAGCCTCTATCTTCCGTGCAAAACGTGGCTTTCTTTCCTGACTTCTGCAGTGAAGCAAGAAACAGCTTTTTCATCACTAAGAAAATATTATGGACAAGACAAATAGGAGTAAATATAGTCACTTTTTAAATGTGCAGTTTATAAAATACAACTCGGTTTCAAATCTGCTGAAAAAAAATTACCTTTGCCTAATAAACAAGGTCCACCTGCAGTTTGGTTTTTTAGTTTCGAGGTTTCTCTTTGCTGATGCAAGTGGCCTTCATGTGGGTTAAAGCTCTGTAAATGGTTGCACGTTGAGGTTGAGCACTTAAGCAGTTTATCAAGAGGAGGTCAGCCCCTGGTATACATGTGGTCCAAGGTGAAACAACATTGGTTTTCAGCATGGTAGAAATGAGATAAATGAGGTCCTTGTTCTACACCACTCTAAAAGTTATCAAAGAGCAGGAAGACCTGGGACTAAGTTATCCCCTTAGATCCTTTTCCTGGGTTAGATCCATTCCCTGGGGAGAAGAGCAGAGAGCAAGGCTTGCTTCTGCACTCCCAGATGGAAAACACTTTTGCAAATGAAGGAAAGGTGGATTTATCCCCAAACACTGCATCACATTTCCTAGGGCAGTGCAAAATATCTCTCAAGACAGTCTCAACTGCTGCTGCTTCGGCATGGATGTGGCCACACAAGCTCAATCTGAGCAGTGCGAGCATCATGGCTGCCTTGGCTCCAGCAGCTGGCTTTCTACCCCGGGAAATCTTGGGGTGAAAACTTCTTGGAGGCACCCTGAGAGGCCCTGGGTATTGCCTGGGTGGGTGGAGGCCCTGTGGCCTCACAATCTGGCCCTGCACAGGGCTTGATTTTTCAGAGGAGCTCAGCTGCCATCTGCACGCTCGCTTTAGCAGCCACACTTTGGAAACAGCATCGCTCTTCAGAGATTGAACTGTCGAAAATCTGGTCAGTTGTGCAACAAAAGGAGCTGCCACACACTAATTCATAGTCATTTGATCTCTAAGAAAAGCCACTTAGCAGATCTGGACAAGGGCTGACGCTGATAAGGAAAGAACTCATTAAATTGATAGAATTAGAGATTCTCCCTGGCCTGTCATTTGCCACCTGCCACTCACCCTGTTGTTTCTGCAACTCAGAACGGTAGGTTTTGGGAGCAGAGATTGTGTCTTCCTACATCATCTTCTTAAGGTTCTTTTAACACTATGTAATTACCAATAATACAAAGGGAATAAGGCATGAGATGAGAGCTGCAGATATCCAGTTTTTGTGATGTTGCTCTTGACAGTAAAAAGCCCCTTCTATTTCGGGAATCCTTTATAGGAAGTACATCTCTTAAATAAAACATGATACGACTCAAAAAAACCAAAACCCCAACCAACAAACCCAGCAAAGCAAAGCTCTCTAGAAAGCCTTTGTAACTAACACATTGCCAGAGCCAACCACAGGCAACCTCAAGGGCCCGTCTGTTGACTCAGACGATGCTCACTCTTCTTGAGAACAACCCCAAGAGCAGGCGTTTGGTTTCAACCACCACAAGTCCAGTTTCTCATGGACACTGGAGAAACAGGCCCGAAATACAGACACATTTTTAAAATTATCTTTTTTCCACAGCAGGGCTCGGGAGAAATCACAGATTGAGGAACACAGCATGGTTCGAAATCGTTGGGGAATTACCTTTTGAATCCTGACACACCCCCACGGTTCAGTGTCTTGGGAAAGGGCATCACAGAGACGTCTCCCTGCTGCCAACATTGGGCTGAAACACTGCATAACTGTCGCCCAGCATTATGCAGACAATACATTTATGTAAAAAGAGACCAAAAGGAAGCTCCTTTTTGGGGACGGGACCTGTTGCCCTGTTAGGAACATACCTGGACACCCCTCCTCACCACACTTACCCACCCCAGGGTGGCAGCTCTCGCTGAAACCGGTGTCAGCCGACGTGGTGCGGCCTGCTGTGGCTCCACACACCCTGCCTTCCCCACACACAGAGCTGGGGTTTCCTTTGAGGTCTAAACACTGCAACAGCCCTAGCACCTTCCTGGCTGGTGCACCGCGGTGCTCAGCAGCGTGGGGCCCAGCAGCCCCTAGACCCAAAATGATTACTTTCTGTCAGGGTTTTCCCTCCTCTCCCCTTTTCACTCCCCCCCTCCCCATCCCATTGCTTCAGGCCAGTGCAAGGAGGCCTAAGGCCTCCGGAGTGGGCCGGCCGGCTCTAGCACCCCTCACCGTGGCCTCTGTCCCGCCGGCCGGTCCCCCAAGGCCGTTTAGGGGTGTCGGTGTCCCCCCATCGTCCCCGACGGCCGCTCTTACCCGTCCCCCTTCCCGCCTGCGCCACCGGTCACGGCCCGCGCCCGCCGCCTGTGTACGGGCGTTGCCATGGCTACGGCGCAGCTAGGCAACGCGGCCACGTGACAGCCGGAGGGAGCGCGACGCCGCCAGGCGGAGGGGCGTGACCGAGAGGGCGTGGTTACGAGGAAGGGGCGTGGTTGGATATCCGGGGGCGTGGCCCAGCGTTGCTAAGGGGGCGGTGGCGGGGGGCAGGGGGGGAAATGGCGGCGGCTGCCGCGGCGAGGCCTGGCCGGCCCTGACCTGGCCCTCCATGGCACCTGCTCTACGGCCTACTGCAAAACCCTTCCAGACTGGTCCCTTGAGCTCCCCTGGAGCCTTTGTCATCATCCTGATAATAATAATAATGAACATTTTGGGTGTGGGCATGGCAGGCAGACCCTCAGTGCTGTGCAGGCCTCAGCGTGTTGGCCCTGCTCTTGTCCGGCCTCTCTTGGCACTTTCCGGCAATATGTGCAATACGGCAATATGAAATATTATTTCATAATTAACATTATTTTCATGGGTGAGCTCATTTGAATTTTTCTCACCTATTGCTCTCTCCACTGCCCAGTCATTGCCAGCAGAAATACCAGCCACTTTGTGTGATTGAATTTACTGCATACCGGAATTCTTTAGGTTTCCACCAGCGGCTCCTGCTTGCAGGCCTGGGCTGTATTTATTATTCTTGACTCTCTGCTCCGTGTCCCAGCCGTGGGATACCTTTGTTAAGAGGCTCTGGAGCAAGGCGTCTGTCTCAGGCAGCCTTTGTGCCCCTTTGGGCATCTTGTTTTTCCGTTGCACATTATAGTTGGAAGCAAATGGCTTGTCTAGCAGAAGAATTAAGTTTTTTTAATGTTAGTTAAGTGTTTTTGTGTATTAGGAAAAGGCATACGGTGAAATCTCAGTAAACGGGTACTGAAGCACACTGCTTCATATGCGTGGTTTTTTTTTAATTTATTATGAATACAAATACTTTCAGGAACTCCATTTTGATTTCCCGGCTTCTTTCATGTCTTTTGGCTCGGCATCGTCAGCCAAATGGGTATAATAAAACCATGGAAGAAAGCAAATGTACAACAACCCGTTTTACCTGAGCAGATGTAAAATTGCACTCATTAAAGAAACACATTTAGGCATAAAATGCAGCTTGAAAAAACTCTTTTAAGAGCTTCCACTAGGGAAAAAAGATTGCTTTGACCTTCAGAGATTGACGCAATGTGCAATGTTTATTAATAGTTTTAGCAAGAAAGTATCTATATGGGGGGATGTCTTGCCTTTTATTTGGCTGATTTTAAGAGTGCCCTTGCCATTTCCTAACTTTCCTGCTGAATAGGGTTGATGACTCCCCTACTTTCAGGTTAATGACTTGGCCACTGGCTTCTACTCACGTCCATCAGAAGATTTCTCTGTGCCTCTGATGAGGAGAGGAGCACCGTAAATGCTGCAAAACCCTGGGCTTAATCCCATTCACCGCCTTTCCAGAACCGGGAGGCGGCTGCGAGGATCTCGGTAGCGGTTCCATGCGTGAGAAACGCTCTCTGAAGCTGAAGGGATTTGCTTGCACTGGGATTCGCTCAAGTTACCAAAGAAAATTGGGACCCCATGGGAAAACAGGGTGCTGTGGGGACCCTGCTGGGAGCCCGAGGCTGACTGAATTCCGGGGAAGAGTCTGACCCCCAGATCCTGCTCCCACCCCTAAATATCCATCAATCCGCTGGCAGGGTTTTTCATGCTTCCGAGCATTAAATTTTAATGCTGGCGAGACAGAGGTGAATTAAGAACTGGCAGCACTTGTACCGTGTGTGACGGGGCAGAGGAGTGCCAGGCGTGTCACAGCCTCTCCTTACAGTGGTGACAAGCCGCCTGCGCTGTGTCGCGGTAGGTTTAATGGCTGTCTGTCACACGCAGGAAACAAAAACACAGCCTGACATCGTCGGAGAACATGCTGTGGAAATTCTGCTGTGAAACGTGTTTCCTGGCAGGGGTCTTTCTGAGGCGTCCTCTCGCTTCTCCTTGGGAGGTGCTTCCTGCCCTTCAGGAGGTTTTCTGCAGTCAAGATTTTCTACAATCAAGATTTTCAAGATCTGCTTTCACGTCTTTGCTCACCATTTGTCATGGGTGTAATTAAAGGGTCTTCCTTTGAACACCACGGCTCCCAACCATCATCAGCAACTCAAGCCCATCTCTTTGCCATGGATGTAACTTCCAAGTGTCAGAGTTGCTCCATCTAAAGCAAAGATTATCTGAACTTTACCACGCCACCCATTTCTTTTTATTGACAAGACTCAGCATAACCAGGCCGTGAGGAATAAAAATGGCAGAAGAATGTGACTCTCGGGTCTTAACACTGGGATTTAGCAAAGGCAGGGCCTGGGAAGGGTTTATGGTGAGACTTTTTGCTGGCAGTCGGAGCAGGGATTTGTTTTTCCACAACCCCGGCAGCCTCTCCTCCAGCCCAAGCCAGCCTGCCAGCAGAGGGAGCGCAGCACATGGGCTCACAAAAATAAAGAGCTTGCTTAAAAAAACAATCCAAACAAACCCAAACAATTAGCAGCATGATTATGTTCTTTAGCAGAATAAACAGAATAGTCAGAAGTCAGAAGCCTTTCCCCTGGCAATGAGATCCAGCTGCAGGCTGGATGGGGAACAGGCACTACGTCTGGCAGCAGTTGGGTTCCTCTGACGGGGAAGTCCCCATGGTGAGATTGTCCCCATGTATGGCACAGGACACTGCCACTGGCAGGGATGGACCCTGTCCCTTTTTCCAGCCTCCTTGATAGATCCACCTCTGTAGTTCCCCATCAGAGTGCAACAGTTTTAGATAAACCAGAATGGAGCTTCCTCTCCCGTGGTGCAGCACGAGATGGTGGGCAGGGGGATGGTTCCAGAGCTGCTGTGGTGTCTAGTTGGCTCCCACTCTGGCCGTGCTTCACTTTTTGGCCAGAAGATGGGAAGTTTGGGGCTTGCCTGCGAGAAGGGCAGCTTCTGCAGAGAGCGGGCTGTGCTCAGCGTGGGAGGGTGGAAGTTAAGCCATCTGTCTTGAAGAGGATGGTAAATAAAGGCTAACGGGAACTTAAGGTCTCTCCTGGGACTTTATCATCTGTGGTTGATGCTACGAATGGGCTTTTCCAAAGGCTTGGGCTGGCAATGCCCTTGGGAACCTGCCTTTCCTGCAGTGTCCCCCTCGTCTCTGGGCATGGGGGTCTGGCAGGGCTGCTCCAGCTCGGGGACCTGAGGACCCCTCTCCAGACCATCCTGCTTCTCGCTCAGATGGAGCCCCCCTGGACCCAGCTGCAGCTGGAGGGTACCCCAGCAGTGCTTGGCCACATTAACAGGCTGCTGGGCACTGCAGGAGCCCTGTGGTCCCCAGTTAAGTGTAGGGGTAGCAGAGGATGTAGGATGTATCACTGAGAAATCACTGCTCAGCGGTTTCTTCTGTATTGCCGCCAGCATCTGGGGCCTCTCCATCAAAGTTAATGCTTGTGCAGTGTGTGAAAACAGAAGAAACTCCACGTCCAGACTGATCCCTCACCCAGAAGGAGGGGGAGGTTTGGTGGACTCACTGGAGCAGAGCTGTGATGGAGCCAGGATCAGAATCTGGCGCCAAACCGCTTTTTCAGCAGGTTGATCATTAGGAGGAGCTCAGTGTTTGCAGGGTATTTCCATGAGAGCCCTGCAGCCCTTAAAATCCAGTGCGCTGCTTTCACTGAGGATTAAAAAATGTAGGATCCAGCCAAGCTTTGGTAGTTTAGTTTTTAACAGGGATTTAAGCATTTTAAATCCTTTCAAAGCTGTAAGTAAGAACCGTAACTTAAACTCTTGCAGACAGATGTCATGGGAAAAATATGAGGACTATTTAAAAGGCAGCCTGCCTGCCTGTCCGTCTATCTATCACCTTCTAATCTGCTTGACATGTGCAATCGCCTTTCTCTTTCAAAACACTCCAGGGCCAGGTCCGCAGAGGCGTGTGTGGAGTGACCTGAGCTTCCCTTCCCCTGGGTCCTGCTCGCACTGGCCCAGCCAACGCTCCTCCTTGCTTCCGAGGAGCCACGCGGGCTTGTCACAAAGCAAACACCTGCAGATTTGGTGGAGGAACTTCTCCGTCCAAGGCACTCTTCCCTCTGAAGTGAGTGGGAGAAGGGAAGACATTTAACTTAACCACCGGGTAGAGTTTCTTCCCTACTTGTCTGGGGGTGAGCGTGACATTTGCAGAAACTCAAGCGCCCTTTGGAAACAAGCAACACGGGATGATATTTTGCTTTTTTAGGTGACCAGATTGTATTTTGCCTTCCCCCCCCCGCGCTTCGTTGTGGAGAATTAAATGATGCTCAGCCAAATAAATCTCTTACTTGGTCAAGCCTTTCCAGCTGTCCTTCTCTGGCCGGGGAACGGTTGCCTTGTATGGGAGCCACGGCTTCCATAGAAACCCGCTCGCTCCATTGCAGATGTTTTTGAGGGAGGCAGGAGGAATCAGCAGCTCGGGCTGAGACACACACACATCTAATTCTGGCATTACAGAGGAGGTCAAAGGCGAGGAACAGCACGGGAATGCCACATCTGACTTCTGAGGCTGGGTTTAATTGAGTGAAAAAAATGCGGTCCCGTTGCTTGTCTGAAAAAGTTTGGGAAAATGATTTTTAAGGGTGTTTTGTGGATAAACGAACTGATCCTAATTCTGTCTTAAGAAAACCATCTTGGCACTGATTTCTGAAATGCCCTTGGTGTCAGTGGTGCTTTGAAAGAGAACCTGAGTTTATTTGGTGAATTTAAAAAGGGGCAGAGGGGTCTGAGTGAGAAAGTTCATTGCAGAAATTCCCAAGGCTCCGTGATCGCAAACTGATGGGGCCAGAGGAGCATTTCCAGTAACTGGTCCGCTGTCTTTCTGCAATGAGAGATGAAAGTGTCCTTTGCCTTTAGCTTATCAAAAAGATTTGATTATGATGCCTGAACGACCTTTCACAGGAGTCTGTAGCTGTGTGACATGGCAGAGTAGGGCTTAGGACCAACATCTGGATGCGAAATGCAGATGAGGTCACATTAGAAATAAGGCAAACGTTTTGAATAGCGAGAGATTTAACCATTGGGGCGCTCTGCCAAGGGAGACAGGGCGTTTCTTTACCTCTTGATAATTCTGAGTTAAGGCTGATTGCCTTTCTGGAGGTGCTTTTATCCATCACAGGTTCCTGGGCTCAGCATAAAAATAATTCTGAAGGGGGAACTCAGTGAGAAAATGTAGAAAATGAGAAAATTTTGTTCTTGGCCTTAAGAACTTGAAAGGTTGGAAAGGGCGAGATACACTGTGGACTTTCCATGTGTTACTGAGATTGTCAGAGAAGGGAAAATGGTCGTTACTGTCCAGTAATTGCAGTCCCTCCCCATCTGTGGTCCGTGCCGTAGTGGCTGCAGCCCATCCTCGGGGCGTCGGGAGGGTTAATCCGTGTTTGCGGAGCGCTCCGTGTGAACGCTTTGGTGAGGAGGGAGGGCATCATTTATGACTGCAGAGATTGGAAACTCCCTGATGTGATTATAACGTGTAGTGATGGAGGCTATTTTTATTGTATGTTGTGAATATTTCCTTGTATGGAATCACAAGGAGCTTGCTTGTGACTTGGAGCTCTGTTGAAAGCTCTAGCAATGAAGTTCCCGAAGTCTTTGGTGCGTTCCCAAGCCAGTGCTGTATGTTAATTAGCCTTGGGCGGCAACGCATAAGAGCGAGGAGATAACAAGTAACTGAAAATGCAGGAATTCCTTCGAGGCCTTTGGCCTCTGCTCTTTGCAAGGGGAGAGGACACAGGATCTCAACCTCCTCTGCCTCTTAGTACCTGCGTCTTGCTCCTGGAGCCAGTAATCCCCGTCCAAGTGGGAGGAAACTCTTGTTAGCGCCCCAGGCTGCTGCTCAACAAATCCCCTCACCATTGGAGCTGCAGATATGTAGCTGTTAACGAGTTGAAATGGCATTAAAGAGGAAGTCAACCTTTTGCACAGTTTCCTCTTGGAAAGTGAGTGTTACTTCTAATTATAGCGATTGCAGTTTTTCAGATGCTCTCCCAGGGACCAGAATGCCGGGGGTGGGGAGGGCCGGCTGGAAATGCAGACGTGTTCCTCCTCTCCATTGATTCACGTTATTTATCTGAAATGGGAGCAGAGAGAAACAGTCTCCTACGATACCAGCTTGGCCATTCTCCCCACACTAGTCCCGGCGTTGGGTGCTACCGTGTCCCTGGTGGGTATTGGCCTTGATTGCAGAAACGGCTCTCCCAAGTTGTGGTTGCTTTTCAGAGAAGCTCAAACGGTCTCTTTTTCTCTTCTTCCTCTAACTCTTTGATGCTCTGGCTTCCTTTTGAGGTGATGGGTTAGAACTATGTTACCAGTGATCTTGTCCCAAGGCCAGACCCTCCTGCAGAAGAGCCACCATCCATGGATGAGTTGAGCCTGCCACCTTCTGGTCAGACTCTCCAAGTCTAACCACACCTCGGGGCATGAAACCTGGGAGCAAAATGCTTGGGTATGATACATGTGCTCCTTTCTTCCAACCCCTGCCTGAAGGAGGAGAAGAGATGGCTCCTCCAGGTCCTGAAGATCAGGGAGGACGTGCTGGAGGAGGAGGCCAAGAGGTCTTGGTCCCTCCATCAGCTCTGCTCCATATGGGGTTTCTGTTCTCAGCCAAGTGGCGATGGGGCTGCTGTGTCACTTCACAGTGGCTTGTTTCAGCACTGCTCTAAGGTCGCTCTTTCCCTCTTGACACATCACTGTCCTGGGATTTGTCCTTGAGGCTCCCTGGCAGGGTGTGAGCATGGGGTTCCCTCCTGTTCTGCAGAGGGAGGACTGAAGCTCAGCTCTGTCCCTTTTGAAGTGCTTGAGTTTGGCGTCTACTTATTTGGGGACCAGATTTCCCCTGTGGCCAATGGAGAATAGATGGACATCTTCTGAAGAGGGCCCAAATCATGCTCTGGAGGCGAGGCAGGGCTGTGGTTGTGGTCTGGCTCTGTGCCTGGAGCGTGCTGTGGTTTTGGCCACTTGTCCCCCTCGGTGGCTAATGGCTGGGCTGTTGTTGGAGGCTCTTTTGCCATAGGATCTGATGGAGCCGTGTCCCTCCTTCTGTGCTGTATCTCTGGGTAATCTCATTGCAGCTACAATCAAATACCATCTCTATGGTGATGACTCAGAGGCATGCATCCCTACTCCAGGCTGTCCTCTCCCTGTCCAAATTCATATCTCAGAGGAGCTCTCTGATATCTCGTGAATGTCTTACCACCAGCTCAAGAACAACATGGCAAAAACGGCACTTTTAACCTCTCCTCCTCAGCTCAGTGTTTCCCTGAGCTCAGCAGTGCTAGGGACGCTGCTCCCCTGCCAGAATCCGAGGGCTGTCTTCATCTCCTGCCTCCTCCTGTGTCTTCATATCGTGGCCACCTCAAGGGCTTGCGTAACCTTGCTAAGCCTTTCCTGAAGCTAAAACTCCCACACACTCTTGCATCACATCCCCCTCCGCTTGCTGCAATATCCCTTTTTTGGCCTCAACAAACTCGCTGTGGGCCAGCTTGCATCCACTCGGATGCTGCTTCAGGCATCGCTTTCCCACCTCTCCTGATTCTCCTGCCTCACTCCTTCAGGCTTCCCCTCACGTCCATAGCCATCCGCTGCCTCTCCTTGCTTCATAGAATCATAGAATGCTTTGGGTTGGAAGGGACCTTAAAGATTATCTTGTTCCAAACCCCCTGCCCTGGGCAGGGACACCTCCCACCAGACCAGGTTGCTCCAACCCCCCTCCAACCTGGCCTTGGACACCTCCAGGGATGGGGCAGCCACAGCTTCTCTGGGCAACCTGTTCCAGTGTCTCACCACCCTCACAGCAAAGAAGTTCTTCCTAATATCTCATCTAAATCTCCCCTCTTTTCAGTTTAAAACTGATACCCGTTGTCCTATGGCTCCCCTCCCTCATCCAGAGTCCCTCCTCATCTCTTCTGGAGCCCCTTCTGCCCCAGGGTCCCTGCTGTCACCGGGGCCTTGCTGCGCTGATAGGGATTAATGAAGTGATGGAGGGCCTGGAGCTGGCCAGGCTCCCACCTCTGGTCCCCACGGTGGGCGGTGAGGAGGTTGTTTGTACCAACGTGATGTGTGCTGCAGAACGGCTCTGGACCAGCCTCAAGGCAGCTTGTTGCAAAGGGGACACTGCAGAATGAGGGCAGAGCTATGGTGTCCCAGAAAGGTGTCGGCAGAGCCCGTCTTTGCAGTTCCCCTGCCAGCTGAGTATTCGTTTAAGCGATGGCAGAAAGCCGTGGTGGGCCTGCTGAGATCTGCAGTGCCTCTGTTCGAAAGCAGAGGCTGTTCTCTTTCCATTAATTTATTAATGCCGGGCTCCAGCCTCATCTCTGCTTCTCACAGAAGGATGAAAGCGGCTCCTTGTTCTCTTCTGGCAGGAGGGAGGCAGGTGTGTGTCAACAGGAGATCTATGTTGAGATGTGAAGAGCTTATTTCTAAAGCAGCTCATCCCCGGCTCCGCCGCGCCGGTGCTGATGTGCATCCCTGTGTGCCGATGGTCCATGGCTCTCCGAGCCTGGGGGCCGTGCCGGGTGCCTCATTGCAGCTCTCACCACAGCTTCCCAGATGAGCAATCCAGACAAAGGATGGTTTTAATGTGGCTGCAGAAGAGGCACATCTACACCTCTTGCTGTGATCCTTTCTGTTTTCTCCAGGGGGAAAGTATGGCTCAGGAAGATCTTATTGATTTCTCTGAAATTTAAGGGTAGATACAGTAACACAGCCTTACTGCTGCCTTGCTGCACTCTTTTCTTCATTCCCCAGATGCTCCCAGCTGGGATTTCTCCACTTTTGCTCTGTCTTTAGTGGGTTTCAGCTCTGGCACAGCGGAAGCAGCATCAGATGTTTGTTTTTCCTGGGAATTCATCCGATGGCCATGGCCTCCCTGGGGTTAAAAGTAGCTGCTGGCGCCTGGGCAGTTTGTTTTGCAGCACAGACCACAGCACAGCTGCTGGGGGACATGAACTGGGGGCACAATCCCGATTTCAGAGAACTTTACTTTGGACCACATGATGCCACCCCAGAAGTCAGTAAAAACACTGACTTGCTCTCTTCTGGATGGGAAAACACTGGATGGGAAAACACTGGATGGGAAATCCTTGTATGTTCCCAAATCCCTGTAATGTTCCCATTGCACCATCCTGGAGGGATGCTGTGGGTCTGCCCAGAGATGGGCAGAGAGTTTGGGTGGGGCTTTCTTGGCTATCTGTAGGGGGCCTACAGGAGAGATGGGGAGGGACTCTTGATCAGGGAGGGGAGCCATAGGATGAGGGGGAATGGGTTTTAAACTGAAAGATTTAGGTGAGATATTAGGAAGAACTTCTTTGCTGTGAGGGTGGTGAGGTGCTGGCCCAGGTTGCCCCATCCCTGGAGGGGTTCAAGGCCAGGCTGGAGGGGGCTTGGAGCAACCTGGTCTGGTGGGAGGTGTCCCTGCCCATGGAAGGGGGTTTGGAACTAGCTGATCTGTAAGGTCCCTTCCAACTCTAACCATTCTATGATTCTGTGGTCTGCACTTGAAGCACCTTTAGTTATTACCTGAATCACTAAGGTCTTCTGATTGTCTCTTGGCACATTTACTTCTTATCTACTAAAGAGGCCTTGAAGCACCCCTTTGGGTAAAAGAGAAATAGGCTCATGGGCTGTCATTTCTGTCCCCACCTGTCAAAGCTCTTCTCTTTCCTGGGAAAACAGTAGGGAAGTTTCTGCTAATGTTCTCCAACTTCCTAATGCACAAATTGCTGCAGGATATTACTTAGCATTAGCACCTCACTCACAGGTGTGAGCACTCAGTAAGAAATATTCATCAGTCACAAGAGCCGGTTCTGCTGCTCGGGGTATCAGAGTGAGTCAAAGATGACCTGGCTTTTCTGACATATAACACATATAATAATAAAAAAAGCAAGGTTCCTTGTTAAACATTACATTATCTCCCAGGAAAGTGCACTGCAGGCTGCAGGCAGCAGCTCTCTCATGCTTTATATGAAGGGAAGAAACCAGCTTGCTCCACAACATCTCCCGCTGGTCCCTGTGCTTTGCCCCTTGTAGGGCAATTTGTGGTGGCCAGAGCCCGTTGATATGGAAAGACAGGGTTGGATGTGGAGAGCTTCTCCTTGTCTTCATGTTGTTGGGCTCTTGCGGAAACTAAGATCTTCCAAAGCCAGGAGCCACACTGGGTGTGATGGAGGGCTGTGGGATACAGCTTGGGCAGAGATGCCATGAGCAGGAAGGATGGCAGATGCTGACCAGCAATAGGGAGGTGAGCAGGGTCCATCCATCCCCACTCACCTTCTAGCCAACGCCATGGACAGTGCAGGGTCACACAGCTTGGAGAAAAAAACAGACCTAGGAGGAGGGTCAGAGCCATCAGGAAGGTGCTGGTGGGGAGGCCAGTCCAGAGGAGGGTCTGGAGGTGCTCAGCATGGGGAACCAGCTCTGCTGTGCTGGGGGATTCCAGGGCTCAGCCCTGGCTGAGTTCCCCCTGCCAAAAAAACGAAGGTCTTGCTGTTTCCACTGAAATGAATCCTTATGGGAATCCGCTCTCTGATGCAATGCTCCGCAGGAGATTTCTTTTTCCCATCACTCTGCTTATTTCGGCTCGAAAAATAAACAGCGGCGAAAAAGCAATAGGCAGTAAAAATATCTAGGAGCTGCTGGAAGAGTTAAGAGTTTGCCATCTGTCCGTGGGGAACGCGCCGCGCGGGGTAGCGCAGAATGCTGACTCAGCTGCCGTGCCTCGGCGGTGAGAGCGGAGGGAAAGACTAAACACTGCTGCCTCGTATTTTGGCTTGGAATTACTTTAGAAATAACAAACATCTGAGCTCTAATTCTCAACTGACAATATCTCTAAATGGAAGGGAATGTATGGGATGGGAACCAGCAGCGGATGGCCAAAAGGAGTAAGCGGCTACTGCTGCGAGCAGAGAGCGAGCGGAGGGGGGGCACGGCCAAGAGGGCAGGGGAAGGG
>JAHREE010000582.1:257935-297932 GCA_033628505.1 Tringa tobata | reverse complement strand
GACCGGACTCTGCAGTTCCCACCCCGTTCCCTTCTGAGTCCCCGGGAACCCAACGTCCCAGTTTTTTGGAGATCCCTGGTGCAAACCGCCTTTGCACGGCCCAGCCCAGCCCCATTTTGCTGATATTCATAATCCAAGCAATGAAGAGCCACCGTGCGATGGCAGAGTCCTACCGAAATTCTGCTTTTTCTTCCCAAAATAGCAGAAGACAGTGTTTAGCAATAATAATGCCTCCTGCAACGGGAGTGACTGACAACAGCGTCTCCCGGTGAGAGATGTGAGCGCCGTATTTCAGACAAAAGGAGACATTTCCATTCCTTCAAGAGCTGCAACCTGTATTTTGCAAGTTAATTCGCTCTGATCTGATTGAAATCCACCTGGCGACGAGCTTGTTATTTAGTGACACACTGCTCCAAATTACACGCCCGATACTTTTTTGATATTTCTAAATTACTCGCGTATTAGAAATTAATACTTAAGCAGGGCAAACACTCAGCGTGCTGACAGCCTGAGAGTTCACTGCCACCCCCTTCATTAATTAAGAACTTTGTAGGATAGCGGGGAGGGGGAGCGCAGGAAAAACTTGAGCTGTGTGTTATCCTCCCTGATGGTTCAAGGCTGCCAGGACCCAGGGGAGCGTGTGTGGAGGAAAAACCCACTTTTTTTTGATCATCTGGCTGCGGTGATTTTTGCAGCGTGGGCGGCAGGGGAGGGCGCAGGGGGCTGGCAGCGGGCGCGGAGGCGGTGGAGAGCCCTCCTCCATCTGTGCTGGATGGCAGCCCGGGGGGGGTCTCTTCCCAGATTTTGCCGGCAATGTGTCTCCTCAAACTCGCCAAGGCAACAGAAGGGAAGATTAATCACGAGGAAGGCGCGTTGGAGCCGTGCTGGAAAGCAGGCACAGGCGACTCGCTGTGTGTTGGGTTCAGCAGTACAATTTCCTAAACTGAATTTTAATCGTTTTTTTCCTCTGTGCTGACATTTGAGGTAGATCTACCCCGAGGTGGGTATCGCAGCCCATCCCGTGCCCCCGCCTCTGCTGAGCAGGATCCTCCTGGAAGCAGCTGCAGGTCCCTAATTCCCATCTTTTCCCCTCTTTAGTTGCCGGTTTCTGGTGCGACCAGCCCTCCCGCGGGTGTCACCTCTGCGGAGCTGCCGAGAGCAGGTTGAAAAGGGAGGTTTGTCCTTGTATCCCGCTTATGTCCCTTTGTTTCCAGGTACTTGTGTGTCCCTCCGGCTCCTCCCCACCAGGAGAGCCCCCGATGCAGAAGGAGAAATCCCTGCTGATGGGTAGCAATAAACATATCCTCACTCCACACTCTTTCCCAAGGGGAGTGATCGTGTCGGGACACAGCAGCCCAAATTGCCGGTGGGGTTTTGGGTGGAGAGGAAGTCATCTCCTCCCTCCTTGTTCCTGTCTGGAAAATTGCAGGTGGGGATATTGCCAGCCTCCCAAAGCCCCGGAGGCAGCTCCCCCGTCCCTGCCGTGGCTTGAGTCAAGGCTGGGAGCAGCCAGGTTTGCTCCCGATGTACTTTATCACCTCCTCGGGTGGCTCCTAACAAGCACAGCAGTTAAAATGTACCTTTAAAGGAGAAATGCCAGGAGGAAATCGAAATATTTTTCCTCTTTTCTAAGCAAAGTTGAGGTTTGATTTCCAAATCAAACCCAAATGTGTGATCTGGCATTATGAGCAACTACAGAGTAACTCAGTGCTCAGCAGATGCCCAAGAGTGCTCGGTGCAGTGATCCGTGTTGCTGGAACCTCATGAGATCACTGAAAACAGGCCAGGAAGGGATCTTGCCCTCCTTTCATTTCCTTTATTTAACCTAATTATTGCACAGAAACTTCACCCTTGTTTTCTGTATCATCACTGTTGGACTTATTGGTCCAGAGTTTGGCTGCTCAAAGCCATTGATGGGCAAATGACTGCAGCTTGCAAGTCCATTCATTGCAATTAAGAAAATTAAGAATTGAGAAAAATCCCAGCCAGACTGGGATTGCCCAGGTGTATTGATTTCTGCAGCAACTGCACCAGGAGAGACCTGCAAGAGAAAGGACCATGCTGCTGAAGGGGAGCTATGTGTGGGGCTGGAGGTGGTGAACCAAGCTAGAAGGTTGCATGGTCGCAGGCAGGAGATATGCTGGGCTTTCCACGTGGATCTGTCTGCCCTGGTGGCCTCGGTCACTGCGATTAAAATGAGGTTTAGCATTTCTCCCCCCTCCTGTAGTTTTATTTGAGGTGCGCAAGACAAATCTGGAACAGTTGGCAACTCTCTTGAGGGGACCTGCCATTGAGAAAACCCAGTTTTGAAGGAGACACGCTCATGACAGCTGCCTGTCTCTGGGTTGTCTACAGCTGCTCATCAACTTAATGGCTATAAATGAACTCCCCGGTGGTCTTAATGGCATCTCTGGGGTGTCCTTGTGCTTGGGAGCTGCTTGTGTAGCCGGGTTTAGCTCTTCTTTGCTTTCTTCTTTAAAATAGCCTCTATTTGCCTTGCAGCTCCAAGGCAGGGTGGGTTAGAAGTGCAATATGGTCCCTGAGCTTCGCAGTGTGATTATTATAGCTCAGCCATAAAGGGAGAAAAAATATATCTAACTAGAAAATGAACCAGTCTTAGCTGTATATAAATCCTTCACCAGATGTCACTGTGCATAAGCCCTGCCCTGGTTTTAACACGTTTATCTGCAGCCCCCATCCCACGTGGGCTCCAGCTACATCTCGCAGGAACACCCCAGTAGAAGTAGGGGCTGGTGGCACCTGAGAGAGCACGGAGAGCTTGGTGGGGGGATTTTTTTTTGGGGGGGAGCATCTCTCCATGGTCTGCCCTGTGTGTTGGGGTTGGTGGGACATGGTGATGCTCACCACAGCTCTCAGCATTCCGTGCCCTGCCGGTGCCTGCCGGGAGGAGCAGACGGCAGCTGGAGCCCCCAGCGAAAACACAGCTCCGGCGGGTTGACTCACGCCTGCTGCTGTTCCTTGCCATGTGTTATAATCACCGACGAAATGCTTTGCCTGTGGTATCATTTTCTTTAAATATATCATTAGAGAAAATGACAGCCCAAATTGTGGGAGGATGCTAATGGCTCCGGAGTGGCAGACGGATTGCGGAAAATAGTTCCCTGCAAACACGTCGCAGGTGGGAGCCCGTAGAGGAGGGGAGGAGAGGGACTGGGCACACGGTGTGAGCAGGTTGGGGTACAACGACGGGGCACGGCCACTATCCCGGTGCTGGGACAGCCCTTCTCCCTCCCACAGCCTTGGAAAACCCTTCCCTGCCTCTCTGCTGCTTTTCTGTGGGGGAGTTTGGAGGGAGCGTGGTGAGGAGGAGGCAGATGGCCCAGACGGGGCTGTGCAGGCACATTGGAAAGAAAAAAATGTTGGTTTAAACACCGTGAGGTGGAGTGATGCTTTGGCAAAGCGTGGCTGGGACTGAATTGCCACGTGGCTCCTCGGTGCTGCTGCTGGGCTCCTTGCTACTGCCCAGAGCTGTGTGGGGTTTGTGGTCCTGTCCCCCTGCTACCCCTAACAGGAGGTCTGGGGAGGAAAACACTCCTCCTCCTCCTCCATCAGAGAGTCCTGGTGGTCCTCAGGGCTGCTGAGATGAAGCTTTTGGTGTGCGACATGGATTCTTTCCACCCCTTGCATAAGCTGTTCTGCCTCCATTTTTCTTTTTTTTTTTTTTTTTTTATTGCATGAAGAATAATAGCAAGGAACAAATTGTGTTTTGAACTTTGCAGGTCTCATTGTTTGTTGTTTTTATCATTCCTCTGTCCTCAGAATCTTATATTTCTGTGGCATCTCTGTAAGAAACAATAAAAAAGAATGACCTTTAATTTCTACCCAGCAGCCTGCAGTTGCCGGGGATGCTGCACAAACACAACGTATCCTGGTGGATAAAGGTCTTCTGCCTTGTACTTCAAAGGCATTGTGCTTAAACCTTCTTGGACTTTAATTTTTATTGAAATTCTTCCTCTCCAAGAGCAATTAGCAATGAGAGCTGCTCTCACGTCGGGACAGTTAATTGCCCCAACCCACATGCTGCTCAGATCAAAGGCTGAGGGCCACGCGGAGCCCTGCGATGCCCTTTGCATCAGAAGAGTGGAGAGGAGAGGGGGGCTCCTTTGAAGGAAGAGCCTTGTGGAGATGGTGCTTCTCCAACTAAGCCTGCAGCCTTGAGCCTGCCTGGGGGTGAGGACACCTGGACCCCCTGTCATTGGGAGTGTGGAAGCCATTTCTGCCCCTGGCACAGCCCCATCCTCCGGTCCTGTGGCAAAACCAGCGGGATCTGTCTCCCCACTGCTCTGGTGGGTGATGCTCCATCTCCCGTCCCACCTTTGTGCTCCAGCACACTCAGCTTTCCCCCCTTAAAAGGTTCCCCCTTTTCCTCTGCACTTGTAGCAAGCAATCTGCTCTCCTCTCAAAAAAAAAGAGAAGTGGTATTCGCGCTCTCTGCTTTTAATTTCCTTTTTTATGCCTGGCTCTCCAGGTCCCTGCTCTTCTTCCCCCACCTTTGAGGCGCACAGGGAGGGTGCAGTGGTGCCTACACTGCTGCTTCCACCCAAGTGTGACCCCTCCAAGTCTATGGCCTCATGGGGGTCCACATGGACAAGATGCTCGCTGCCATCAGCCCCATGGCCCCCCTGCCATTGCCTCTGGCAGCCCGGGAGGCATCTCCCACCTTCAAGACCATGGTGGGGGGGGTGGAACTAGATGATCTTTAAGGTTCCTTCCACCCTAAACCATTCTATGACTCTATGATAAGACCTCCCTGGTGCCATGTGGAGCTGCTGTTGAATCTGCTGGGCTCGCTCCTGCTGGCTGTATTTCCTAAGGACTGAAATTACTCTTTATTTTCCCTTTTTTGCTGCTAACGACCCACTGCCAGTGGCTTGCTGTGAGACCAGCCCATCGCCTGCCATCAGGATGGGCTTAATGAGCCATCGGGTGTGAAGTGTGGCGATTGGATTCCCTCTGAGAGAGATGCTGCTCTCCAGCACCTCTCCCACTCTTACTTCCTCTTACATTTAATTAAATCAAACGCTTTCCCTTTCAAGGCTACTCGTTTCACTCTCAGGGAAGTAAAACCTTAGGGTTTCTTTTAGTGGTTTTGAGGGCACTTTCTGTGCTACCTGGCCCTTTCTTCTTTGCTTTCCTGGTGTCACAACCCAACGAGCAGCACACGTTTTCCCATGCAGCTGTGAGCAAGGGAGGGGGAGGCTATCAGATACCCACCCCCAGGCTGGTGGCACTGTTGGACATGGGGCTGTGCTGGCTTTGGCTCTTCCATGGGTTATTTTGTGTGAAATCCCAAGGTTTCCCTTCAGGGAGGTGGGAATCACCACCCTGTCCCTGGTTCCCCAGGAGGAACCCAGGAACCCCAGTACCCAGGAGGTACTGAAGGGGTTTAGTTTTAGTTTCTCTAATTATTTCTTTGCATATTCGCATTTCTGAGAACGTGACATCGCTTCTGGCACTGGTCTGGGATGAAGGCAGATTTATGCCTCCACCAAGGGGGATGTGGCTGTGCCTTCCCCAGATGTGTCTGGTTCTTGGGTAGGAATATTTAAAGCCCCGTGGCCAGCCGGCACCGTGTCCTTGCTCTCCGTGATGCTACGGGGGTTTCCATCTCTCCAGCAAAGAGGAGGACCCGCCGTGCCGCCTCCAGAGCAGCAGATGGAGAGAAAAGGGATTTATTTACTATGAGCGGAGCTGGGAACATCCCCAAACGCTCCCCTCTGCCAGCAGCGGCAGTTGGGAAGGGAAAGCACTTAAAAATGATGGAATTTGTTGACTGTCATTAATGTTTTATCTCCGCCGTGGCTGCTGGGTGGAAATGTTGTTTCTGGCTAGCAGTGCTCCCAGGCAGGGAGTTTCCGATGGGATAAATCAGTTTCCATTCCTGACGTGGGACCCCGAGGAGACACTGGGGCCATTCTCTCAGCTGTTTCGTCATTCAAACTTGGCTTAATGAAATTAATTTACTTTAAAAAGGGTTTTCTTCTGAAGCTAGTAGGAATTTAAGTGAAATAGCACTGAGTTGTCCTGGTTCATAGGGGAGGGATGGATCCATCATAAGGGAAGTGTTTTCTTTTCCAGGGCTGACAAACAGCCCATAATGTGAATATCTTCACACGTTCAAGCACCTGTAATGTGAATAACTTCACACATTCAAGCAAGGCCTCGCCCTCTGAGAGGGTTTTTTTAACATGGATCTGTCAATTAAATAACATTTCTGTAAAGCTACAGAAATAAATAACAAACCAGTGTGAATCTCATGTTCCTACTCAGACAGCAAGGAATCACAGAATGGTTAGAGCTGGAAGGGACCCTAAAGATCATTTAGTTCCAACCCCCTGCCCTGGGCAGGGACACCTCCCACCAGAGCAGGTTGCTCAAAGCCCCCTCCAACCTGGCCTTGAACCCCTCCAGGGATGAGGCAGTTGCTGGGTGTTTCTTGAACAAAATTTGAAACACCTGAAGTGGCTGTTAAGGCAAAACAGGGGTCAGCTGTGTGGAACCAGTTGATAAATTAACAGAGAGGAAGGATCAGTCAGTCCCACCGGCACCAAATCCCTTGTTGCTCTTCTGAGCTGGTGAACCTCTATTGGAAATAGTTACAATAAATGTGAAAAGCTGATGGTGGGGAGGAGTTGGCCTGAGAACATCTTCTGTCCCTGGAGGCTTCGCTCGTTGCGCAGGTGGGATACGGCTCCGGTGTGAGAAATGTCGGGATGGAAACGCTACTTTTGCCTGAGCTATTTTTACGCACGTTGGCTTATGGCTCTGATTCTACCTTAATTTTCCTTTGGCAGTTCTTCATGCTTGGTGTTTGATGTAGCAGGCGTGAGATGCTCTTTGATGCAATTACAGCCGGGAAGCAGGAGCGGGCTGGAATACCTGATTTAAATTCCAAGCCTACTGCGAGACAGATGAAAGCAGCCGCTTGGATGGCTGCTGGCTCCCGAGTTTTGTCTCTGCTATCGGTGCAGGATCTCAGATTTGCTCCTTGGCTGGATGATATCACCACGCTCCCAGCTCAAGGCTGCCTTGTGGAGGGTTTTTTTTTGTTTGTTTGTTTGTTTTTGTTTTTTTGTTTGTTTTTAAGTCTTTCTGCTACTTAACCGCAATGGAAAAGCATCAGTTGCTGTCTGTGAGTGAAGGACAGATGGGTTGATGAAGTGGGTGTTCTTTTGCTGTTGGGCATGTGTCAGTTGTGCCAGGTTGTGAAGCTACACGGAGGTCACTTCATTAGGTACCCGAGGGCAGGAGAAAGCCAGAAAACTAGATAGGGTATGAACCTCAGAGATCTGCTCTGAATCTGAAAGGAAAACCTTCAGTGGGGGACGTCTGGTGGACAATTATCTCCACGTCCAGTGCTCACCCTGGAGGAAATAATTTATAATTGAAATATGATTTGCAGCTAAACTAATGATGGATTTATTATAGCTTTCTGTTTGCCTTTCCCTGCTTATTTCATCCTTCACCCCTTTAAAAGGTCAGTAAGCAAGTTAGGCGATTTGCTCACACTCCAGCTGTGCACACCAGCTCTCCTGCTTGATCTGTGTGGGCTCCCCAACCTTCCTCCTCCTCCTCCAGCTGCTGCAAGAGGGACTCAGCTCCTGGCAGGACCAGACGTGCTCCTGGAAACCTTCAACATCGCAGCTGCTGCTGGTTAAATATATTTATTTATTGCTGCTTTCACTGAATATATAGCCGGGGCTTATCCACATGGCTGTCAGGAAAACTGGAGACAGAAGAGGTTGATAACAATAGAAAAAAACCTCTTTTAGGTGGCTTGTAGACATTCTGTCCTGAAGTCCATCAGTCTGGTCGGCATTAACCGTACCTCCCATTAGTACCTGTCCTATACGTGGGATTCCTCCTGCTGAGATACCTGCGTGTTACAGGCACATAACAACGTGAAACATTTACCATTTATAGCCGCAAGAACATGAGCCTGGGAGAAAAATAAGGATGTCACAGAACACAGAGCGAGGAGACACCAAAAAAAGGTGCCACTCGAGGCTTTTCTCTAGACTCTCACCCCATTTTCTAATGTCTCAAACTTCACTAAGGCAGCAGCAGAGTGTGTTTTGCTGAAACCAGCAGGACATTGGGAGTCCCTGAGATCATCCCGGGGCAATCCACACCTCTTCTCGATTTGGGGGTGCTGCCCCACAGGTGAATTCCCCCTCCGAGGGAAATGTGCCTGCTGGCTTTCTCCGGTAGCTCTTATTTCATACCTCCCTGAAAAACAAATCAATGAATCCGCAAAATGACTCACTGAAGTGAGGGCAGGTCAAATTGCATGTTGTTGTGTGCCTTGCTGAGATGTTTTGAATTAACAGAATTAGCTAATTGGGCGAGCTCTCTGCTCGGTCCTACAATTAGCAGCCCCAGGTGCTGGCGGGTGGGAGCAGCCTGCAGGATCTGTCCTGCTCCGGGTCCGGAGGAGTCTTGGGAGTGAAGTGACAAGGAGAGACTCCTGGCACACGTTACTGTCTCTGCAGGTTACGAGGAGCCCTTGTTTTTAAAAAAGGCAAACAAAAAAAACCCAACAACCAACCACCAACCCCCCACACAAGCTGGTTTACATGTGCATGGAGAAGAGCAGATATTCAATTAAGGTTCTAATCTCTATGTGCAATTACTGTGGCGAGAGCAAACTGCCTGCTTAGCTCTAAGTGTTGATAACTCGTCTTGCGCCTCGTGGGCAAATTGCCAGAACCGGGGAAATTGTAAAAGCTGCTGGATGAGGTCCCTGGCTCCGGAGGTGAGCTGTGCTGCCCTGAGCAGAATCACACCCTAGGGCTGCTGCCTGCGCCGGGGCTCTGCCTGGGGACCCCTCTGGATGCCTCCGAGTGGAGGGGATCCCAGTCAAAGCGTGTGGTTTCCATGTGGAGGAAGGCAGGGTTGTCCTGCACAGGCTTGGGATGGAGGGATGAGCGTGGTGGAGCCTCCCACATCCTCTGCATCTCGCTGTGCGTCTCTGTATTGGGTCAGCCTGGATGTCAGGGTGAATTGGTGGGGTTGGCCCTAAATAAGGGTTCTTCACCCGGGGTGCAAGAGCCAACCAATACGCTCAGTGGAGATATTTGGTTTTATTTCAGTTCTGCAGAATCGGGTGCTGGAATTTAACAACAACCAGCACACCTCATATTTCAAACTGCCCAATATTTATAAGGATAAAATACAGTTGATTGGTCAATAATGATTCATTCACCACCCCTAACTATACACATCTAAACTCACATTTAAAACATTTAGGGAGGCTACCTGATTAGTGTGCTCATAATTCAGAAAAGGGCACGTATTTTAGCATTATAATTACCCAAGGTTAGTTTGGGATACGCTCTTGGCTCGAATTCAGTCCAGAGGTTATATTTTTGCTGTCTTATGCCTGAGTCAGCAACTGCAAAAGAACATATAAGACACAGAATTAGGTTTCACATCCTAGTCAAGGTTAGGTACGTTCCTTGATGCCTTAGCCGTGGCCCAACTGAAACTTCTGGATAAACTTTTAGCTTTGCTCTTTAGACATCAGTGACAGAGAAGTTTTGGGATGTGAATGGCACGAACCCTCTCCAGGGTGACTGTAACTGCTATGAGTCGCTGTAAAGTTATGTTCTGTGGCAAATGAGTTCTCCCGTGTCCTGCTCCCACCTGCAGCAGCTCCACAAGCGTGCGTGGGCCGGGGGAGGAAAGCGGGACAATGGCCAGATGGTCCCACGTGGAGAGAGGTCCAAGGTGGGAGCAGTCTGAAACAAAAATGTACCTTTTCTCCACTATATGTCCCCATTTGCACACAGTGGTGAAAGAGCAGACAAAGAGTGGGAAGCAGAGTTAGAGCAGGCTGGTGAGCTCCTCTGCTGAGCATCTCCAGCAGCCCGGCCTGGGGGGAGTTATTCCTGACATATTTCTGGGCTTTCATTCAATTTTGCAAATTAATTTTGCCGCTCTCAATTGCATGAAGTGGCTCTGGCATGTACCTGTGACTGAGACCGGGTAATGTCCAGATACTGAGGGAATTGCAACAAAATTGTGAAATCCCTTAAGCTTATTAGTAAGTAATGGTGTCAGCTTTCAGCGCAGCAGAGTTGGAGTAGCAATAGCATAATTTAATTTTCCTAAAAGGTCCACGTAACACAATGCCTGGCTTGCTTAGTACAGTATGAATGACAGATAACTCCTTGCCAAAGAAAGCTTAAAGTTGTTTTCCAACAAATTGACTTTTTTCTTCATTATTCCTTAGACTCTTATCTCTGATTCCGGGCTAAGGGATGCTAAACTTGAAATATTTGAAACATTAAAAGTTGCGAGAAGCAGTGAGAAGTGGTCCCAGGATATGAGGTGTGGACAGTCGTATGTTTCTGCAGGAGTTTTATGGTAATCGGGGGAGAAATCAGCTGAAATAAACTTTATTGGTGCATTGCCGCGTGGCCTTCCCATGGAAGCTGTGTTATGAATCAAAAGAGCAATGAAAATTTTGATGTCCCCTCCAGGTCCCATAAAATGACAGCAGACACTTTGGGTCTTGCTACCCCAGGCTGCAAAGTGCCTTTCCCCTGCTGAGCTCTCGTGGCTATTGCAATGCTGCTGCCAAAAAAAGTTTGGATCGTTTGGGGATTGGGTTGGAGGCTTTATGGTGAGAATCACACGTGTCCCAGTGGTCCTCCTCCAGTTTTGAGCGATTTCCATTTTTGTGGGTTTGCTGGAAACTTCTCAGCCTACCAGCTCTGCCCTCATCTGATGCGTTTGTGAGCTGAGCCAGCACAGGGCGAGCTGCAGATTTCACCAATATGTGAAAAATTCAGATTTTTCCTTCGGAAAAACCTCAGGAGCTCGAGCTCAGCCTTCAATTTCTTCGAATGCTCCTGCCAGGAACAGAAAGGCCAAATGGAAATTGCAGCACGGGAAGTATTCACTCTCCCACATGCTTTCACCTGAGCTTTGTGAGTCAGGGGTTTGCTTTTCAAACCACAATAACAACCAAATAAAGTAAATACAGGGAGTTAAGAAACATTAGGGTTTGGTGAGTACCAGCAATAGTCTCATTTTTCTGGTTTATTAGAAGGATGGAGAGGGTGCAATTGGGAGCTCTGCTCCTGCCTCTCCCCTGCGGTGCCTTTCACTTGGTGGATTATTAAACAATTCAAGGAGACCATGCACAACCCATTTGTTTTGCTTTGGTTTTTCCACTCTTTTTATTTTGTTTAAATTTTTATTTTTTTTTTTTTTTTGCATGAGCCTTTGGGAACATAATGCTAAAAATGTTATTAAAGAGTCATTGACCATACATGCCCTGCAGATTTTTTCTGATAAAAGCCACTGCCTATTGCTTTAGAGAAAGGAAGGTTAAATACAGGCCAGATGAAAACATATTCCTGGGAAGAGTGGGTGAAGTTGCTAAAGAAAAGACTTTAGGTCTATCAGTGACGTCCTTGGTCCGTGGCGTTATCGCTGGAGGTCTGCGGGGACACCAGGCTCCTGTGGAGAGCTGTGGCTTTGCAGATGGCTTTTGTCTGCAGAAAGTAGAATTAGAGGAGATGAGAACATTGTGGCCTCGAAGCTTTCTGAATAACTCGGTGCATGCCCTGGGCTGCAAGATGTTTTGTGGAGAGCTTGTGTCGTGTTTGCCCCCAGGGAAAGGGCGATAAAAGGGAGACCTGCTCCAGAGGTGGATGTTGAGGCAGATGCTGGCAGGGTGATGGGCATGAAGGGGACTGCAGCTGGATTAGGGGTAAAAAGAGGAGCTAACTCTCACCTGGGCATCCTTCTTTGTCATCTTAAAAGGAAAGAAGATGTGATATGGTGACCTGGGGACAAGGAATCTGCAGTGCAAGGGGTTTGGCCATCTAGCAGAGATGTCCCCATCTCCACCTCCTTGCTGGGTCTTGGGTAGCTCGGCTTTCCTCCTTGAATGTGCCCGAGCCAAATTCTGTGAATGCTGATGGGCAACAGAATAACTGGCTACCGGATGCTGTCCTACCCCGTGAGGAGGTGTGCTGGACCACTGATGAACGAGTGACAGGCTCCCACCACACTTCCCAACCTCCGTAACGCCGATGTGTGCAGACACCCCCTCCGTATCGCAGAGCTCTGCGGGTGGAGCCCGTAGCATGTTGTGAACCCCAACAGCACGATTTCTAGTCAGATGCAGAGCCCTTGTCAGCCCAGAGCTGGTTGTTTAGTCCAGGCATTTAAAACAAGCTGGTGCCAGCTTTAGTTCAAGGGTATTACCACTGGCACATTTCAACAGGGAGACAAATCCTGCCTGATCCGAGCACCGAGTTTCTGTGGATGGAGTGATCTGTGCATCCACATGGGCTGGGATGCACTACCTGATCATTATAAAAGTGTCACAAGAGCTGGATAAAAAAGCTCTGCCGCGCTTCCAGAGAGCTGTTGGATGCGATTCACCAAAGCCTGAAGTTGTTATTTTTCTGGCTGTAAATTGTTCTGGGCGACAGCGTAGGAAAGACACTACATCAAAACTAAGTGGAATCAGATAGATAACAGGCCTTCCTGGGGTGATGAAATTACTTGGCATTTGACTCTATGGCTCTTGAAACTCATGAGGCATCTTGCGTGTCCTGGGTACCAGCTCACCCACTGCACCTTGGTGCTGATCCACTCCCATCCCTTGGCCTGGACGTATCCAGGGGCGAGGAGTTGAAATGGTGTGGGGTGGTGGTACCCCCTCGATGCCACAGTTGGCTGTGGGTACCCGTTTTCCCCCTCCTGTGGATGGGCTGGCACTGGAGGACGGAGAACACAGTATTTTGGGGGGAGAAGATGGACAGATGCTACTCGCATAAGCACCTGTGTGGAAAGCGGTGCCAATCCCGGCTCTGAAGTTGTCCTCCACTGGGAGGGGGATCGTTAGCTCTGATTAGAACATTTGCGATTCCAACGAGGCCTTTCATTTCCACCCTGGCTTCTGTTCTGCATATTTGATGCCATTCTCTAACGAGGGAGTGCAAATGCTAAGATGGTAGGATAATATTGCCCCAAGGTTCGTACACTAACGACAAGAATTATCACCATCTGAGTAGTTCAGGACTTAACAAAAGGTACAAAACAATTAAGCCGTGATTAACAATCAAGTGTTTCTGTAATTACAGAGCTAGGTTTTGTGACACTGTTTACTGCCTTTTCTAAAACAGGAGAAATCCAGTTGCAGAGACTGGTTTACTTTAATAAAAAAAAAAAAAACAAGAAAGAACACTCACTAGTGATACAGGGGAAAGCAGAGATGGTGCTGTTGGCTCCTGAGAAGACCCAGCCCTGGATTCTGGTGTAGAATCCGGGGCTCCCAGCGGGATGTGGAGCCTCATTAATGCACATTGATGAGACGATTTGATACCTTGAAGTGACAGATTGTGTTGCAGTGCCAGGGACTAGTAAATGAAAATGAAAACATTAAAAGATGCTATTTCTGATGCCCATCGTGGCAGAGCCTTATAATCTCCCTGCCACCCAGCTCTTCTTGCAGCAGGATCCACCCCTCGGTACCTTTAAATCTGAAAGGATGAATTATTTTTGCACGGGGAAACATCCCTCTGAATAGAAGAGAATGCACCTTCACTTTTTACACACGAAGACTTCTGAAAGCAGTTTTCAGAATTAAGTAAGAGCCAGGGAATTAGATTAGGGCAGCAGGATAGAAAAATTAAAATGTTTAGACATTTAGACATAGATTTTCTGTGGAGAGGGAGGAAGCGGTGCCGGGGGTGGGTTCTGTGCGGGGCTGGGTGCCCTTTGCTGCCCGCGCAGCCGGGAGGTGCCACAACGTAAAGGTACGGGAGGGCTGGATCTGCTGCACCCCTTAAACCCTCAATCTATAAAGATCTGTCAAATGTATGGAAGAGGAAGCCGGGATAAATCACAAACGGTTTAATTATCGGGTAGTGCCATAAGTATTTCCACTTGCCTCCTGGGGGTTAAAAAAGGTCTTGTTTTCTCACTTGCCAGCGCCAGGATAAGAGGCTGAACAGATTTTCCTGAGGCTGAAGCTCCAGCCTGGCTGGGTTGTGTCCAGGGACGGGAGAGTCCCATGGGATGAAGGGGAATTTGGCAGCTCGGTGGGGCTGTGTCGCTCCTGAGCCTCGCCTAAAAGCTCCCGGGGTCATTGGTAGGTTGTTTATAAGCAATCAGAAATCAGGAGTGATTTGTTATTACTGAGAGATGCTAATGCAGATTCTAGGGGGGATTCATTAGCTGAAACGGCGTTACTGTATGCGAATTGATAACAGCCCTCTGGGTGCGATGCTTCTGGCTTCAGAGGGATGTCTGATGGCTTTGGGAGCAGGAAGGAGCCTGAAATAGAAGCATTCTGGTACCAATGGTTATTTGATTTCTTCTTGCTGCATTTTTTTTTTCCTCTTGGATATTTTACCATAGGGTCAACAATCCCAGCTCATCCTGGGCTCTCCCAGATGGCCCTCGAGGAGGCAGTCCTCTCCCCAGAGGTTCTTTTTCATAGCCTAACCCTTTTCACACTGTATTCCACCCCCCACCCCCCCGCAAGTGTCTCCACAAAGCTGTGGAGCACTTCTTGCAGGAGGTAGCACCACCAGTTAGGAACCAACTGCAAGACAAGGACAGAAAAATACATGAAGTAATAAAATACATAGGCAGCATGGCTACAAATGGCTTTGTTCCTCTTGGCAGAGGAGTTTAACTATTGAAGAAAATTGGGCAATTGGTGTTGCTACCAGCTGTACAGTGCTTCTGGACAGACAAGGTGGAAGAGCTAATTTTCAATCCCGCTGGGATGGAGAGAGCTGTAAATTACAAAGAGTGGAAAATGCCACAATAGGGAGATGAATAGTGGGGAAAAAAAGATTGGTTTCTTCCCTTGAAAGATTTCTAGTGATATGAAAGAGACCTAGTTCTGAGCTAGAAAAGGGCCAACCATCCTACTTGTATTTCCTGAGTGCTCACTTACTGTTGGCACAAATAAAGTAGGCACCTCTTATTGCTGATATACGCTTGAGAAAGGAGGGAAAAAAAAACAACCTCTGTTTTTACTTTCCCCCTTCCAGTTCCTTCCTGGTGTAGCTGGTTTCACCGACTTCTCCATAGGATCAGCTCATTAATCAGCTGCTGCTGCTCTCTCTGTAGGTCATTTGGCGAAAGCCTCAAGGAGGAGCAAGGTGGATGTCAAAGAGGGCTGTCAGGGGACAGCAGGGCTGTGGGGACATCACCTCCATGGAGCTGGGACCTGCCAGGGGGTCTCACCTCTGCCTGCCACCCCTGGGATGTTTGCAGCATTTCTCTCCCTTGTTGATTCCCTTGTGTCTAATGACGGGGTTGAGCTCCCATTTGGTGGTGGATATTAGGGGAGGCTTCCTCCTCTATCCTCTATCTTTTGCAAAACTTTCAGGAATTTAATATCCTGGAGGTCATTCTCATCTCAGCTGAGGCTGATGTCACACCATGGGTTAAGGAGTGATTGAGGAGTGACCTGCAAAGAGCAGGTCCTCAAACTGGTGGCACCATTAACCCCTGCAAACACTCAATGGAGCAGCTCCAGCAGCTGAGCGGGCACAGAAGGATGGTGCTGTGGGACCCGGACTGGGGACCTGCCCTTGTCCCCAGGGCTGGATCTGGGACCTGACCTTCTCCCTGGGGCTGGTGGCCTGGAAATGAGCCGCCGTTTGCTCCCATCTCTGTGCCTCTCTGGCTGCAGCCCGGCTCGCTCCCACTGGCAGGGTGTCAGAAACGCTCCTGCCTGCAGATAAAATCCTGCTCCGTTTGGCACTTAAAAATAAAATAATAGAAGGAGGGAGAAACACATGTGTGAGAGAGAGAGAGATGCTGGCAGCACGGGGTTTTGTTTAGCGCGAGCCCTGGCCGGTGGGTGATGAAACACGCTGTGTTGCCTTTACTTAATGTTTGCCAGGGCTCTTTAGGAGATGAATTAGCTCAACACAGATATAATTATTGCAGCAGGAGGATCGCTTCTGCGAGGCTCCGACTGAAATTTCCCTGATGCAAGGACCTGTGGGGAGAAGGAATGGGGCAGGAGCGCGAAGGTGATGGATGGCTCATGTTGTTAACGAGCCTCAAAACGTGGAGGGAAGAGTTCAGCATTTCAGTTTAGCTGCTGGAGGGGGGGGACTGGTTTATTCCGATGGCCCATGAACAGGCTCTGATGTAAGCCCAGCTGGAAGGACAGATACCTGGGGACTCCTGCAGCCGAAATAGTTTCCCAGGCTTGGGATGGTGTGGAAGCTGAAGCAGCTACTCTGATGCCTTCCCTGCCCCATTTCCAGGTGAAATTATTCCCAGTCCTGTGCCAGCCCTGGATTATGGGTTTGGGGAGGGGGGCAGAGAGGAATGTGCAGAAAGGGAGTGAATTCAGAGTGGACATCACTAACAGAAAAGTTCACTCCCTTGGGTAGAACCAGGGTGTTTGTTTGGTAAGTCATCTAGTCTGGTTTTAGAAGCATAAAATGTTCATGAACGTGCCGTCTCTCTTGATGGCTTGTTTTACTATTGAATTATCTGGAATGTGAATAAAACCTTGGTCCGTGGCCGTTCCGACCGTGCCATGTTCACACTGCAGGTCTGAAAAGGCTTTGCCAGACTGTTCTTGCGTGGAAAGAAAAAGTGCTGCAAAACGGGTCCGTGCTGTTCTTTTTGTGCTGTGAGTAATCGCACAGTTGTGGTCCGTGCCCTGCTGTGCCGTTTCCACCCACTAAATCAGAGGATGTCCCCAGGAGCTGCTGGTGGGAGTCCAGCACCCCAGGAGATGGTGATCCCCACCTTGGGGCAGCGAGACCTCGATGGAGGTGGGAATCACCGGGACAATGTGTCCTGTTGGGACCCTTTGCTCCAGAAGCATCAGGAATGAAAAGATGGGTGGGAGTGAAAAGCTCTTAAAATAATCAGAAAAACCCCAGACTAAATCCAGCAATCGGGCTGTTGGCCACCATCTACCAGAAACTTGAGAAGAGGCTGGGATTTACCCCAGTGGCTGTGGGAGCAGCAGCCAGGGGCGTTTCTCTTTACCCCCCCCAGCCCTTTCTTTCTTTGGCAGTGAGCTGAGCTATTTACTGGGACGAGAAAGGTAATGTTTAAAAATATTCTGAATGGATGCAGCTGTGAAGTGCCTGTCTCTGAGTGCCTGGAGCATTTGCCCCCCACCCTGGTGTGATGCCTGGCGGCTGCAGGCTGCCCAGCTCCTCGGGACACGGCTGCAGTTATTGCCCAAGGGGAGTAAAAGGTTTCTGTTTGTCTTTGGGTTTGCTATTTAAAAAGGAAGAGAGAACAAATACCAGTCAACAAAGCTTTTACCTCGTTGCCCACTGTGTAAGGCAGAGACCATTTGTGATTTATAAAGGGTGACCTCAGCTCCAGCGAAGCTGGAATTAAAGCCATGCAAATAATGGATTATTTTCCTGCCTTTGTGGGTGGCTCTAGAAGGATCAAGTGTTAATTTCATTTGGGGTTCATTTGCAAGAATAGTTTTTCTTAGGTTTAAGTTGTTGTTTTTTTCCTTTTATAATGTGAAAAAATAACCTCAGAAAGGAGGCGGCTTCAAAGGGCTGCTATCTTCTGTCCATTGCAAACACTCCAATGCAGGAAATACCCACCAGGTTTTGGTGGGGCTTTTGGGACACTTGTTGGAAGGATGTTGCTTTATGTATCTTGTTATTTGTTTTCTTCAAGGTGAATTTAATGGACCGTTGATGTGAGGGGTTGGTGGGCACTGCACATCCCTGGTGTGATGAGTCCTGCAAGAGCTGGGGGTTTGCCAGATGTTGCTCTCCTTTCCCTTGGAGTAACCACCAACATCCCTGAGCTGGTCCAACAGCTTTTCCTCCAAAATGCTGCAAAGCCAAGCCCTGCGCTTGGAGAGTCCTTTGGTAACATCACAACCGACAATTTTATCCCATCAGCTCCTCACAGAAGATAAAAGCCAGGAGGCAGAATGGGATTTGGGGTTTGATCCATGTTTATGGTGGGTCTTCAAGTTCCTTTGGAGCATGCTAATCCTTCCTGCTGGATTTCTGTATCCAAACTTCAGCCTTTAGTGTCAGCTTTTAGAACCTCGCGCTGAAAGCCTTGCTGTAAGATTAAAAAGTATACTGGAAACGGTTTTGTTGCAGGGAAGTTATTAAAGATTGAATGATGGCAGAAGATGCCTTGAAAGCAGTGTGATTAGTTTAATACAGATATAAATATTAAAGTGTCAAGGGAAAGTCTATAAGAAAGACAATCCCTGACCGGTATAAGGAGTAATAGGTAAATATTGCATTTCAATAAATTCACTTAAAAGGATTCTGCCCAATTTAATTCAGACCTTACCTTTAGGTATATTGGGAAATAATTGCTACCAGTCATCGAGAAGAAAACTGTTGTGTTTTCACTTTTTGCCTCTGAGTTTTTTCAAAGTAACTTGGGAGATGTGGGTGCTGAACACCGGGCAATTGCAGGTGGGTTTTGGAGAAGCAGTGATGCCGTCGGGGCCACACAGATGTGATCTCGATTCCCGCGACACAGCGCAGGTGGTCGGGGCACACAAGTTTTACCCTACCCGTATGGTCAAACTAAGTTGGGTTGTTTTGGGGGCATGTAGCCCTGCTTGGAAAATAATTAGGTATTTCATTGTGCAATTTCCTGTTCCTCTGGGTGGATGATGGGGGCTAAAGTTGTTGAAGTGAAAAAAGGAGGTCTCAGGAGGAGATTGGAAGGATGGAGGGATGGGAGCAAAGGGGTTTTATTGCATGCAAACAGGGAAGAGCTTTGCCATAAGAGCATCACTTCCCAAATCAGCGCTTCAAACAGAGATCCCTGAAGACTGAAGCTGGGCACTTAAAAACCAGCAAGTTGCAGAGTACCTGAGCCCTTCTAAAAGGGCCCTTTCTAGCACCAGTTTTAAAAGCCAATCTGATGGATGTCAGAGAAATAAAATACATAAAGATGGGCAGATCCCTGCTCTGTGGATTGAACAACCTTACTCTGTGCATCTCCTGGTCCCGTCCCACTGCCCCTGCAGAGCTCAGGCTGCCCAGATACAGCACATGCTCAGGTGAGGATTTACAGGTGGAAGATTTATCTGACCAGTTTGAGAACGACAATGGTTTTTGCTTCATGTTCAGCAATCTGAAACGTTCCTTGTCTCCTGCACAGAGCAGCAAACATTTATTCATTCCTGGGCTTTGACCTCATTCCTGGCCATAAATATTCAATTTCTGCAAGGGAGCAGAGAAGGGATGATAAAGCTGAAGCCCAAATCAAATGACACAGATGTGAAACAGCCTTTAATTGATTTGCTTTTGTCAGACATAATTAAGTCCTACATTTCATTGCAGTCCTTGGCTCACGTTCAGATCTCAAGAAGTCTTTGGTGATAAGAAGTATTTTGGCTTCAAATGAGACTGATGGGCTCTTGCAGTCGCTTGCACAGGAGGGATGGCATTTTATGTTGTATTGGCTGAAGGTAAAGCCACGAGGCAGAGCCAAAACCCAGCTTTTTGATTTCAATGAAGTGCCAAGATGTCACTCCTCCTTCTGTGCATCTTGCTTGTGTATTCCTTTCACTTCCCTGAGTGTTAGTTGCTTTGCGGTTTGTCAGCTCTGGGTGGGCTCAGCTGCCCACTCTGTCTGGCAAAACTTGAATGTATTTGCTTAACCACATGCTTAAATCTCACCTATATATATATATATAATTTATTTTTTTTTCCTGGATAAGGATGGACTTCAACTCATATCTAAGTGCTTCATTGAGCTGAGGCCCCGGGGCCCCGTGCTGTGTCCGCAAAGCCCATGCCAGCACACCCATTATGTTTTGCTGGGAACAGCATTAGGAATTCAGATTCCTTTACGCTACTCATTGTCCTCCAGAAATAAGCAGCGCCTTTTCCCTGATGTATGAAAGAAAAAAAAAGCAATTTTACAGTATAATGAAGGAGCTGGGTCAATGGCTTGAGTGGCAAAACCCAAACCAGTCCATATTATATTCTGTTAGCTCTGGAGTAGGATCCTGTAGAGCTGCCTAGGAAGGCAGGTGATGAGTCTGTATGGGGAGTATTTGGGCCATCTTTGTTAAGAGGCTGAAGATATCCAGGGAGCTTTAGATGTGAAGGCTCCTGTAAGGTTTTCATAACTCCTGGCAAAGTTAAGGGACTTGAAAACCTTCCTTTGCCTTGCTCTCTTTCTGTCTATTGTATTATTTAATCTCACCTTTGCTCAGTAGAGTTCTTATGTGCTGAAAGGAAATGGAATCTCTGCTGTGTTATTATTGCTTTCTGCTTAGATAAATAACGTTGTGCTGAATTCAGGGTATTGCACACCAGCTTTTGCTTTCCAGGCGCGCTGCGCTGGGGGAAACGTGGCTCTAACAGGCGGGAAGTGCTCTGAGGTGTTGCAGAAAAATCTTTAAATCCCCACCTTTGGAACTGAGTCCTTTAATAAGTAAACAAAGCTACTGGGTGTTTTGGGTGAGAAGGACTCCAGGAGTTGTCGCCTACCTGGAACACAGCAGCAAAAGTTGGGTTTTGATTCAGTGGGGTTTTAACAGAGATGTTTTCTCTTGCTCTTTGCCTGCTGGGCTGAAAAAGCCCTTTTCCAAAAGAAAAATGGGTTGAATCTTCAATTCACTAACAGCAGTAATGCCTGGACATGCTAAGACTTTGCATTTCACACAGCCCAAAGAGTGGCTCTGTTGCTCTGGAAGCAGATATGTCACTAGCTGTGGTATGAAATGTTCTCGTAGGGCGGTCTCCCTTGCCCCCCAGATGAGGACAACAGAGAGAACCAAGCATGAGCTGAGCTTCCCAATGCGTTGCTCGTTGGGGATGATGCTCATAGTCATAGGATCATAGAACTGTCTAGGTTGGAAGGGACCTTTCAGATCGAGTCGTAGTCCAGCAAGCGCGGGAGATCTCCAATACATGGGACGAAGGACATGGAAATAAGGACAGGAGATTCAGGAAGAACCTTAGATGTGCTGAAGATTAGGAGTGAGCTCAGACTGCAGTGTGTATGGTTGCCCTAAAACTGAGGCCTAGAAGAACTTGAGGACAGAAGGAGAGAGAGGTTGGTTTGGTGTTTGATTGTTGTGGGTGGCTGTGGACTGTTCCTGCTGGTGACCAGCACTGTTATGGCCACATGCCCTCTGCAGAGGTCATGAAGGAGACTTAACACAGTGGCTATCAGCAGCCATGGTACAGTTTTTCAATTGACTGCTGTGTCTGGACCTTTTCTATTTCAGGACATCAATCTCCTGGGGCCCTGCTAGGATCTCAGAGCAGACTCAGATGACAAACTTTCCCCATGATCTCTGTTTAAACCTTGCCCTCCTGATGGTTGGCTGCTGACCCTCAGTTCTTCTACAGGTCCTTTGAAACGTGCTGAGAGGTTGCTTGTGTGTGTTGACTCTTTCATCTCTTGCTGCAGAGGGCTCTTTCATGCTCTTTTGAGACTTCTTTGCTGCTTTTAAGTTGCTCACAATCTCCAGACTGGTTAGGACCTCAAGAAAGCATGGAAAAGGATGGGTCTAATTCACTTGTTTATTAACTGAAGGAAAAATAATATATCATTTGGATAGAGAATGTTATTTTGCATGCAAAAATTCCTTTTTGAGATTTAATTTCTGTCCAGGGTGAAATTAGAGGTGGCTTAAGACAGACAGAGAGGAACAGAAACCTAGAGAGACCCAACTCCTGTAAACATCTGCTTGCTTTGAAATGTGATGGGGAAAGCTGAAAATTTGGGAATCACCTTCCTGGGAAGGGAAATTGCCTTCCCCAAGAGCAGGGATTGCTTTTACTTGTCATTCTGTGGGATCTCTTGCTTCGTGCAGGAGGAGTGAAGAGTGAGCATGGGTGAGTGCGTCACCTAACAAACCCCAGGGAGGTGGGAAAGAGTCCTTGGCTGGAGGAGATGCTGCACCATGGATCAGCCTGGGCTCTGCTCTTCCAGCTGGTGTTCTGAGGGAAGAAAATTGCTGTCATTGCAGGGAGCACTAAGGGCAACTTCTCTTGGAAGTTGCAGCCAGCAATTAAAACACTGTAACGGTTTCTTACAATGATAGCTAATAATTTTCTAACGCAAAAGGTATTTTGACCAAAACAAACCCCAAGCCTATTCTGGAGCTGGTTGCTGGACAGGAATTTTGTGGTTGCCTAGGAACTAGTGATCAGAGCCTGATTACGTCCAATATGGGCTGACATAGGGCATTTTCATCAGTATCTTCATTGTTTACAGCCATACGGTCCTATGGCAGCTTCCAAAGGGCCAACTCTCCAGAGCTGGGGAAAACTGAGCGTTGAATTTTCTGGAAGCTAAAATACAGGCAGAAAAGTTTTAATGAACATTGGGAATTTTTAGGTAGAGATCTTCATGTGGACAAGCCCCTGGATTTCATCATAAAAAAAATGTTGGCTTTGCCTCAGGATCTCCAGGACTCAGGAGCCAAGTCAGAGCAGATATTGAAAAAAGAAAAAAGCAGTAATTTGAAAAAAGGAACTAGATACCAAATGATGTGTATCAGAAATTATGAAGCTTAGCCAGCTGATGAGGGATAATTATTAAAAGAGCTTGAAATCTTTGGCTGTCAAGAGTGAGGACAAAAAACTTCAAGTATTTTTAAAGAGAGACAAAAAAAATAGTGCCAGCTGGTGGGTTCATCAGTGGATGACATGGTTCAATCAGCACAATAATATCTGGTCAGTATTTCTTTGTGGCTTTTGGAAAGACAAAACGATGTGCTTTATCTCCCTAATGGGAGATAAAATCTTTCTCTAATCAGCAGGGTAGTAAATTATATCTGTGTTGTCAGGGGGTACACTTAGAAATCAGTGTCCATGTAACTTGTATTTGGAAGTCTCAGAAGATTGAGGTCTGCAGATGTTCATTTTTAATCAACAACAGAAAAGCAGGGAAAGGGCTAGTTTATATTTTAAAAAGGCTGTCATTATGTCACAGATAACTACAAGCTGGTAATCCTGGACAAAATAATGGCATAGGTGAAAGGGAATTCAAACAATGAAGAATTAAAGGCTAGGAATAAAACTAATGGGTTTATGAAACATAGGTCTTTAGAAAAAGTCTGAATTCATTAGCTTAGTCATGGTTATTAGGTAGCTCTAATATGCCTAACAGTTTGCAAAGCGTTTGACATAGTTTCACACGGCATTTGGACGGAGCCACCCGAGGAGACACACTGAAATGGTGGTGGGAGCAGGGAGCTGGCAGGGCTGGGGGGTTGTTACCCCACGGTGGGAGCTTTGCTGGGGGATTGGCAGTGATGAGGTCTTGGCATGTGCCTCCATCAGGTCCAGCACTGGCCTTTTCAGGACAGAAAGACTCTTGCTGTGTTATTTGTTATAGAATTTAACTTTTTCTTTCTTTTCTTTTATTTTATTTTCCCTAGGATGCCATAATCTGTAAAAATTGCGGGTGAGGATGTGATTCAATTGAAAGGAACATTTTTTAAAAGAAAATGAAAAAAAAATTATTAAAAAAAATAGTGGTATAGTCTACCCAAGTGGCTGTACTCCATCTGAGAAGGCACTCGAATACATTCTTGGTGCTGTTGACTTAGCCCAGCTACAAACCCCTGGGTATGGTAGGGTCTGCATCCAGAGACACTTTCTTTACAGCACCCAGAGCAGTGCTGCAGACAGCATCTTCCAGAGCCAGGAAAAGGGATCTTCACCCATCTGCTTACCTGAAGATGCTGAGGGCTCCGTGTAGACCAAAGGATCCCCCGAAACTATCAGGTGGCTGGTGGGTCAGGAGATCTTTGGACTTGAATCAGAGCTGGGAAACTGCTGCCTGGAGTGAGACAGGTTCAGATGAACGAGGTGTTTGCCTTTGCTCTCCCTCTCGCCATCTGTTCTCTGACACCTCAAGGACAGTGTTTGTGCACTGAAAGAAAAGAGCTGCTGGAGCAGCCCTGCCCAGCCAGCCTGGTGGCTCTCTGGGGACTGAGACCTGGAATAAAGTCCTCTGTCTCCTCTGCCAGGGCTATTCTGGGCAGCCTGGGCTTTGCCACAGGGGTCGCTTGCCCTTGCCCCCAGCCCTGCTGTGTTGATGGTCCTTGCAGTGGTCTCCTTGTGCACACATACCATAGAATCATAGAATGGTTTGGGTTGGAAGGGACCTTAAAGATCACCACATTCCAACCCCCTGCCCTGGGCAGGGACACCACCCACCAGACCAGGTTGCTCAACCTGGCCGTGAATGCTTCCAGGGATGGAGAAGCCACAGCTTCTCTGGGGAGCTTGGGTCAGGGTCTCACCACCCTCACAGCAAAGAATTTCTCCCTAATATCTAATCTAAATCTCCCCTCTTTCAGTTTAAAACTGTTACCCTTTGTCTTATCACTCCACTCCCTGATCAAGAGTCCCTTCCCATCTCTCCTATAGGCCCCATCAACCAAACCTGAAGTTACTCTGCAGTGGTACCTGACTTTGCAAAGGGAGGCTCCGTCCTGATTTATTCTGCCTTCTCCAAGGACTGCTCCCAGCTGTGGGCTGTTGGAAGCACAAAGCGATGCTGCCCAAGCCTTGTTCTTCCTTGCAACATCACCCTGGCTATTAGCAATAACCCACCAGCAAGCTGTGAAGCCCAAGGCGAACCACAAATTCACCCCAAAACGGGACCCAAGCTATTCATTCTTCTCATGTCTCTACTTTGTTTCTAACATTCACTTGAAAGGACACAACGCTGCTGTGAAAGATATGCCAGGAGAGCCGATGAGCACAGGCAGAGCCTCTCGGAGTTGCTAGGTGACTGCTGCCCTCAGGGCATGATCCCCCAATACCGCCTGCTCCCGGGATGAGTAATGCATCTCGTTTGCATCCATTGGGCAAAACTGCTGTCACTTGGGTCTTGCTGGTTGAGTCATTCCTACTGGGAGTGATGGGTTACGTGGGTGGCTGAGAGAGGATCCTGCCACCCTGGAGGTGCTCAGCCCCCAAAGCAAACCTCTTCCAACAGGCTGGGGTTGGCCCCATGGAGCTTCCTGGTGACCTGTTGCTCCGTGGTCCCATGCTGAAGAGCTGCTCTTGACACATAAGCACAGCAGTAGCAACAAAAAGATGTGTCCATTGGCCAATGCTCTTTGGCTGACAATCAAAGACCTTATCTGAATTTTTTTGGTCTGCCTTTAGAGGGTAGAGAAGCCTTTCACATCCTGACTGTAAAGATGGGGAGAGCAAGATGTGGGGGGAAGTCAAAGTGTTTCAAGTGCAGCCATTGCAGGCATTGACCTCTCTGGGTGTGCAAGCAAATGTTTGTGACGTTTCTGTGGGCTTCCAAGGTTTTTAATTAATTTCTCAAGCTAAAGACAGTTATGACGCAACATTAAAAAGTTGTTTGGCTTATCTTCCACCTGGTTTCACGTTGAAGATGGGATTTCAGGTTAAATGCTGTTCTGGCAGTGGCCCAGTGATATTAGAGGTGAATCGATGAACAAGTCCTTTAAGGTCACTTCTTCCAAGAGGACAAAGAGGAGATATTTTAGTCCATGGTAGCCAGTGATTTAATGCCTGACTGCTCTCTCTTGAGAACATATTACAAAGTAAAGGGAAACTTGATTTAGTGCTTTTCTCTGGCCAAGTTGAAAAAAAGTTATAAACTGTCATGTTTTCAAGCTGTTCCCCCTCCTTTGTGGCAGCAGAAGGGTGAAGCGATGGTTGCAACCAAAGTGGTGGGATACAGCTCCCAGCACTTGTTGTGCAGTGGCAGCATGACTGTGGTAGATGCTGCACAAACACAAACTGAACAGCAGGTAGTGCCTCAAAGAGTTTGAAATTAAAGCTAAAGGGAACAGATTGCGAGAGTACGAGGAATAAATGGTGAAATAGAAGCCATTTTTTTCAGCAATGGCATTGGCCATGCTCATATCCAGTTGGATTTAGGAAGCTTTTACGTAGGATATGGAATAAACACATATTAAGAGGCGAAGGAAAGATTTCTCCACCAGGATTTCAGTGTTGAAAAGAAGCTGCTGCGTATGAGCTGGGAAACGCAGTCTGGGACCAGAGTGTGGGCAGCAAAATGAGGACTGTCCTGTAGCAGGGCTTGGGGGTGGGGGTTTCTTACACAAAACATCAAGAGGTTTTGGAAGCCCTGGGTGAGCTGTTGATGTGATCTGCACAAAGGGCATAGTCTCACGCTGCTAACAAGCTCCAGGGCAGCTCATCTGCCTTTGATTTCAGGCTTTTCTCCAAGCAGGGATGGTAAATTGTAGGCAAAAATAATTCTTGTCAAGGATCTAATGATGCTTCAAGTTCCTGCAACCTTTCAGATAAACAGGGTGGAACAGTGCAGTGAATTTTGTAAGAAATCTCTAAAAATGTGCAGCGAACATAATGAAGCAAAATTGATCTGTTGTTTTCTCTCAGGAAACAAATACTACATGAGGAAACAAAAAGAAGAGAGGCCAGAAAAATACAGCTGTACTCTCAAAATGGGTCAGTCATAGGGACAGCAGCTGTCCTCAGACATTAATGTTTTCACACAAAAAAAAAGAAAAATTACGAGCCGTATTTATGCAGCTGCATGTTAATATCTAAGGATGAAATCCTCCAAATGGCCCATCTAAATATTCAGCCCAAAGCAACGTAAATGCATGATCTGAAGAACAACCTTGAGACATGTGTGCTCGCCTCGCTGAAAGACAGGAATTTGGAAAAGAGAAGCGTGGGTCTGTGATTCAGAGCTGAGCGAGATTCACTTTACACATAAAAGACAAAGCCAGGGAGTTAACCATGAAAAAAAAGACATGTAGCACATTTCAAGTGCATAATGCCCTTGAGGGGACAGATAGCAAACTGAACGCAGCCAGCAACTGCTCAGCTGGGCTGGGAAGGGCTGGGAGATGTCCCTCAGCAGGGCTGAGAGTAATGGGTGATCCCAGGAGGAATGGTCTTGGGCACCTTCATCCCTGGCTGGATCCCTGGGTATAGTCCTAGGTAAATCAGTGCCACAGCCCTGCTCTTCTCCGGGGGTAAGGGAGGTCCCAGGGCAGCAAGTCAGAGCTGATGGATGGGGCCACCATTGGGTACATCCCAGGGTCGCTCACTGTGTCTAAGACAACATAGGTGAGCAACGAGTCTTTGGTTGCTCCTTTGTGGCCTGTGCAAAGGCACTGGGTGGTGTTGGGTTCTGCCTTTGCAAAATTTCAACGGGGCTCCAAGGTGTGGATCAAGCCAGCTTCTTACTGCAGGCTTAGTGATGTCCAAATGGGTGAGCCTGACCCAGTGAGAGAGCTGGCAGTTGTGCATGGCTGGTAGACCCACAGAGGCTTATCTGGTCCCTGACGGTCCTGGGGCTTTTGCTGCAGCTACAGGGTTGTACAACTGGTTGTTTTTCATCCCAGACACAAAGGTCTGCCACAACAGGCTTCATTTGTCATCAACAGAGAGCTGCACCCTTCTGAAGATGCTGCTTGGAGCCAAGGAGGGCACAGCCCCTGCTCCCCGCACTGATCCACAGCCTGAAGAGTGACCTGGGAATGGAGAAACATGATTTTCTAAAGGCTTTGCTGTGCTTTTTGAAAATACCCCATCATCTAGAGCTGTGATGAAGCAGAGGTCTGGCTGGTGCTTTACTCCACCCAAGGTGGAGGCTCAGCAGTGGCAAGGGGATTGCTGAGGATGGAAAAGGTCCTTGTGTTATTTTGTGGTGGGAGGGAGAGGATGGTTCTGGCAAAACCCCCACTGAGAGAGAGGGAGAACACTCTGCCCAAAGCAGATGCTGGGCTTCAAGCAGGTGAGGAGATGGGTGGACGCAGACCTGCAGGGGGGAAGAAGCTGGCAATCGCTGCTGTGTGTGTTTATGGCAGTGCCAGCAGGGCTCACGTTTACAGTGGCACGTGTTTACTGCCGGCTCCTGCAGCTGCCACGAGCAGTTCCAGCACTCCCAAATTCCCAGCTGGATCTCGAGAGCCCTCCCCTGCATCACCTGGGGACGGGCAGGCTCCGAGAGCTCTCCTCCAGCTCTGGAGGGCTTCACATGCCTCCTCTCCTTCCCTCGTTAGGTTTTGCTGCATCTTGTTGTTAAGGAGCAAAAAAACCCCAACAGCCCCCCAGCTAACGAGGAAATTATTTTTTTGACACTCTCCTTGAGGATGGCAGCCGCACCTGGTATTTCTTAGAATGAAAGCAAATATTTTTCTTTCTTTCTTTGTTTCTTTCTTATTCCTAGAAATTAATTTTCAATCACGCCATCTGGTTGCCAGAGGTGACATTTTCCACCGCTGAGGTAGCTGATGTCATGGGAGGACGCCACGGAGGGCTAAGCATTTCTGTTTCACATTTCTTTTGTTTATTTTCCATCAAGGTCATCGTGTCTCTTACCCAGGGTTTGGCTCTTACTTTAGCTGGAGCTTTCAAGAAAATGTTAGTGGCATCGATTCTTTCTGGGAAAAATGCCGTGCGAAGTTGACTGAAACTGCAGGAAAATTTAGGTGAAATTCATCTAGGATTGAGCTAGGAACTGAAGGGGGATATGAAAGTTTGCTTTGAACTTGTGGTCTTTGTTTGTTCTCCTTGGATCCCCACAATGCATGTGCTTTCAGGGAAATCAGTGCACAGTGACTGAACTAAAACCTCAGGGGATGGAAAATAAAAGGAACTAAAATCTTTACCAAAATATTCATCAAGCGAAAATTCTAAGCCCAGTACATTTCCATGCTGGAAATAAAGGCATCCTACGGATCCCTTACTGTTAGTTTTATGTGAAAATACAGCGGTGAACTTCCTCAGCAGAGGATGTATGGGATTTGTGCAGGCAAAGCAATGAGGGACGCGGGGAGATGAAGATCCCCTGTGCAATTCCATTAGATCCAGCAGGATGGATGGAAATGTGTGTGCATGTACCCTCTGCACACCCACTGGGCTGCACAATTTTACACATTCGGATCCATGAGTTGCAGCCCCCAGTTTCAGTTTACACCCCGTCTTGCAAATATAGTATCCAGAAATTGGGATGTTGTGGAGCCACCGGCCAGTTTGCTGGTGTCCTCTTCCATGCTCTCCTTGATGTCTGGGTCTGGGTCCCCATGGTGAGTGGGGCAGGACAGAAGGTGTCAAACTCATCCCCTGAAATACTGAAGATTATTCTTTCCTCTTCAGCTGCTGAAGTTTGGCAACACTTGGAAATGTCATTGCCTGTCAGGAACATCTTTTGCATTTCCCATCCCCTGGAGTGGAGGCTGCCTATCAAGTGTCTTTTCTCCACAGTTTAATGTTTCTGGTAAAATTACTGATTTGATTTTTAGATTTTGTCTGAACAGAATTAGCACATATCACATGCTTGAGCTGCCAGTTAAGGGAAAAGATGAGGAATGGTCAGGGGAATAAAACAAGTTATCCCTTCTGGGGCTACATCAGAAGACCAAGCCTAGAAGGCAAAAGCCATTTAGTCCATGGGTCCTGTTTTGCACATCAGAGGGATGACAGTGACGGAAGGTGAATGACAAGTAGGGCCCTGGGATGGGGTCTGCCCCAATTTCGTGAGCATTTGCAGGGTGAGGTGCCACCACATTGGACCTTGGTGGCAGCTGGTGGGTGTCAGCTGGTGTGGAAATGGGGAGGATGAGGCGGTGGCTGCACAGCTGGATGGGCCTGGGACTGGCCAGCTGTGGTCCACCACTGGCTGGAGATGGGAGATGAGCAGGGGCTTGTGCAGGCATCGGGGCTCCCCCGCAGTGGTGGGGTGCTGGAGAAAGACAGTGCAGCATTTATGTCTTGCAGGGAATGTTGGGAACGGCAAGGGATTCTGCTGATATTTAGTGATGATGTATCCGTTTCTCTTTTTATCTCTCTTTATCTAATAAACATGATCCCTCTCACAGGCAGAGATCTCAGCTGAAACATTTAGATGCAGAATTAACTCAAGCACTAAAGGCGAAAAACAAGTGCATCCGTAGCCCTGCTAACCCGTGTGATGCTCCAGCTTCAAGGGAAGGCCATCAAGATGATTTGCCAGGGAGACTTGCAAATCAGTACGACTCCCATAAACTGCTGATGATACATGCCCTGGAAAAGAAAAAGCCATCTCTTCTTGCTCCAGACAGGGTCACTTACATTCACGGAAATCAGTAAGATGCTGAACATGAGTCTCCTCTCCCAACGCAGCTGCTTCTTGCAGCGTTCCCTCCAACACCTGCAGACCTGCAAGGGGACACGTGGTGACTGTCACACACCAGGAATGTCACAGTGAGGTCAGGAAAGTGCAGCTCTGGGGCTTTGCAAGTGCAGCGAGAAGGTCGGCTCAAGGAAAGCTTACACCCCACTAACCTTCCACTGGAGAAATGTTCCTGTTTTCTCCCAGGTGTCCTCGCTCCATCCTAGGTGTGAAAAAGCCCACGGATTTGCTGGGATTGAAGAGCTGACTAGACAGTGAGAACAAAGCCATATGCTACATGTCATCATTTATATCCTACACATTCTAAATCCCTCACCAAGATCACAGTATTTTTCTCACTTATGAATTTTATGGGAGGAAAATAAAAGCCTAATAGAAGGCAGAGTGAACTCCATGTTTTCTGCTTCAGCATCACCTGCTGGCTCCGATGGGATTTGCAAATCCATGGAAGAGCTCAGGAGGTGTTGGGCAGGAGGTGCAAATTAGCCCATTTTGGAGGTTTTGGGATTTTTAATGGGATGCGTGGGTGCTGCTCTGTAATGTCTCACTATCTGAAGGCTTAAATGAAGAAAACAAGGGCAAGGAGGACAGGGGTAAAGCAGGCTAGTTAAATCATTTAAATTTTACTGCGTACTCTGAGATTCACAATGAGGAGGCAGTAAAAGGCATCCTTTGGCAAAATTTAACAATCACTTTTAGTGATTGTGTCATTGAACTGCTTCAGTACCTAGTTTGAAGTTAGTAGAAGGAACTCCAAGAGTACTGTAAAATCTAATCCATTTTATCTGAAAGATCAAAGTCTGCAGGAAAGCACAAATCCAAACCTCCAAAAGTATAATTGCCCCTGAGCTCCAGCAGCAATATTAAAAATGCTATTTCCCTTCTTTTTCCTTTTCCCTTTCCTCAGCTCTCATTCAGATTTTCACAAAACCAACTGATAGCATGAGATGATGCTCCAGCTTGTAGGGTGATCTCATAGAAAAATAAGATCTCAACCAAGCTCTACAATTTTTGGACAGATTTTTGGGGTTTTTTTATTTGTTTCAAGAACACCTGGGAGATTTTTTGGCTCTCGAATCTGTCCTCTCACATGGATTGACCCTTGATCCAGAATGGGAATCTAATCTCTCTGCACCAAACCTCAGCCACGGGGAAACCTTGGGAAGAACTTGTAGGAACATCTTTCTGGAACAGTCAGTCCTGATGTATGAACGTGCAGTGAAAGCTCTGTCACCACATGGTGGCTCTTCTGAGGTCATGGGACAGAGGATGTTGGGACAGGGAGGATAAATTGTTCCTAGGATTCTACCTGACCTGTTCAACATTCCTATTGTGTTGGAACTAGAAAGCTTCAATGACAGATCAGGGGTGAAAGCTGGAAGTGTTCAACATACATAGTAATAATAAAAAATAAAAGACATGTGGCAAAGGTCTCCCAAAGTTGCCTCAGGAATGAGTTCAGGGAGATCCCAGAGGAATAAGATGTCTAAGACTGTTTCTGCACTCTCCAAGGCACCTCTGTCACTACTTTATCACTCCAAAATGTGGAGGTTGTGTGCTCAGATGACTGGACAACACCTGGGGAGGGAATAGGTTTCCTGTCTGACATGCATATGCTGTATGATTAGAAAACCTCCCTTACTTACTCAGTTGAATCTGAAACACTTCTAGGTAGTGAAAAAAAAAACCCAGATTAATAGTAAATTTCACCAAAGCGTGTGAAATTTCCCTGTTTCATGTGTCACAGCTGTTCTACCCTTTGATGTTGCTGAGATCTGAGCAACATGATATCTGGGCACGTCCCTGGTCTCAGAAAGCTTTAGCGCTTGCGGATGCTATCAGAATTTCTCAGCAGTCTGGGATGGTTTCCAGGGGAAATCAGATCCGGTTTGTATTGGAGATGGACTGTTTGGAGCAGAGCAAATGAAAATGCCTCGAGAGGTTGAGATGTGAGCTGAGGAGGGGATGGGGGGACTGGGGATCCTCACGGCTGTGCTGGTGCTGGCGAGGGGATGGGTGGGAGGGAAAGCCACTGGGGACGGGTGCCCTTATCCATCTGGCTCACTGGTGGGGCATTGCTTTCAGGTGACCATGCCCTTGATTTGGAGAGCTCTCACGACTGCAGCTCCTCTGGCATGGCAACAGCACTTTGCAAGGCTGAGATGTTTTTACCTCTCTGGGATGCTCCTTTACTCTCACCTCCTACCTTTCAGCCCTGGGCTTCTGCTGTCTCTCCCTGCTCCATCCATCTCCTAAATGAGTATTTGCAGAGTTTTCAGCACTGTCTGGGTTTCTGCAGGAGAAGCGCGGTGTAAAAAGTCAATCCTTATTTCTGTGATACGTGTGGCTGGCAGATCCTGCCTCCAGCACTGCGCTCACGCTGCCCTGGGAGACGGCCTCAACCCGACACTGCCTCAGCGAAGGTGATGGAGGGGCAAGTCTGAAAAAAGCAGATGATGTGAAGCAAAACGGTCTTGAGGGCAATTTGGGGAAAGTAAGGAGAGGTTCAGAAACTGGGACTGAGCTGGGGACAGGGCTGGCGGGAGCATCTCCCTGTGCCTGAAGGAGAGGATGAGGGGTTGAAGTGCAGCTGTACCCTGCTGACCAGCCAGGGTGGCTTCTGAGATGTGTGATGGTTAGTGAATGATCTGACCATTTCTTTATGCCTCCTGGTTGGAAAACACTTAAATAACAGCCCCAGATTTGTTCCTTTTGTGTTTCTGAGACCCCAGTAGTGAAAATTGCAGCAGGGTTAATGACCTTTCACACAATTTTTCACATTCAGAAGATGAACTTGCAGTAGGATATGTGTGTTTTAGGGACTTTTCACACAATTATTCACATCCAAAAGCCTGACTCGATCACACACGCTCAGTCCCAATATTATGGATTTTGCTAAACCAGGTCTGGAAACCTCTCACAGCTCCCAAGCACCGTTTGTGCAATGAACTTTGCTGAGGCTGGAAGATCCCATGGAGAGGAACAGCCCCAGGTGACACGATTTCATCCTGTGATGAGCACAGGTGATGTGGGTTGGGTGGGTGAAGGATAAAAGGGCTGTGTGGGGCCAGGGAAAAGGTTTTGGGGGTATGGAGTGTGGGAGGTATGTGGAAGCAGATCAGCCTTGGTGGGACCAAGAAGCTTCTAGGTAAGGCTTTGACTTGGAGCAGGGGAGGCTCTTGATGGAGGTTGAATTTTAATTTTGTAGGGGAATGGTACAATTTCCTTAGCTGGGAGGGATAGCTAAGCAGCCCAGGATGCTGGAGAGCCCCTTTCATGGGCACTAGTGCACCTCTACACACTCACTGTGTGTGTCTCCATGGTCCTCTGTGCAGGTATGGTCCGGTGCAGCCACCAGCATCTCTGTGACACAAATTTAGAAGTGTCTTCACATTCTGTCAAACCTTCAGGCCCTGGTTTTTGGCTCTTGTGAAGCAGCACAGCTTTGCTGGAACCAACTTATCCCAGCAGGGTTGTTGACTCTCAATTCTACATAAAATTATGGGGAGCTGGAGCGTGTGTACGGTACTTCTGGCATGGATGGCTCTTTGCATGACATCTTCAGAGTGAGCATGACAGCCACATAAATAGCATATGTGAGGAGATAGTACATATCTGCAGCTTGTTGCATATTATTTACATAAATACCTTCTACCTAGCTGATGGTTCTTCCTAGTTACAGATTTGTTAAAGGCTGGAGTCTTTTCAAAGCAGATTTTCAAGCCTTTGAAAAACTGATGGGAATACATTTCCCTCTACAGTTGCTTAAAATTCTCAATAAACGGCTATTGTTTCCTCTTGGTAGCAAATGGAGCAAGAGAAGGCTTCTGAGACTGCATTGAGGTGGGTTTAAACTGTGAAAACAAACTGTCCGAAAGCAAGTTATCAGGGATCAGCTGCTATTGATCCCAATAACAGCAAGATCTTGAGTGACACCTCTTTGGGGAAGGCAAGCTCAGAGGGAAGCAAACAGAAAATGGACACGGAATATCTTGGTGCTAGACTCTTTTTTTTTTTTTTTTTTTTTTTTTTTTTTTGCGGTGAATATGTTGCTCTTAAAGCTGTTCACTATGTAAAATGGCTTTAGTACATAGGTGATAAGCAGCTCCTTACTTTGAGGTACTTTGTGAATATTACCATCTGAGCACAGGAGGTGTTTTCCTCCCAAAGGGATAAGAGGTTAAAGTGCTGGGATGGAGCTTGGAGGGTCTGAATCCAGCATCTACTTCTGTTCCTTACTGAGAACCTGTGTAAATCATGCAACCATCATTTCCTTTCCCTAAATCAGAGACCCTTCCTCTCCCAGCATCTGGGCTGTGGGGACCCCCAAGTTGTGAGCCCTGGATGCTGGGTGCCCATTCCCAGAATGATAAAAAATAAAAATAAAAAATTCAGTGTCCTGGCTGAGGGGATAACGGGGGAAGGAGAGGGTTCTGTCTTGTGGGAGTGGAGGGATTTGCTTGATATAAGGTCAATGGGTTTGAGTTGCAAAGAGGCATAAGACTGTTAAAAAAGAATATAATGTTGCAGAGAGAAGTGTTAATGGCCTCATCCACAGTCACCTGAAATGATCAGTCCCTGGAAAATTGCAAATAATGATGGCAAACAATAAAATAACAGTGAGGTGAGTAGCATAGTGTACTTTTTTTTTTCCTGTTGGAGCTTGAGGGATTTTGCTCTAAATGAATTTTTGGTGAAAGCAGGATCCACTTTAAGAATCTGTAAGCAGTGAGGATCAGGCTCACCAGCACACATGGTATCCTGCAAAATGCAGGCGGATCCTGGCATTAAGTGGATCTGATTATTCTCTTCACTGTGGGCCCCTGTAGCTTTGAGTGTGAAAACTCAGATCTTGGTGGCTGCTGTCCTTTGGATGCAACTGAGGGGCATAAGCAAGTCATGGAAACGTGGGAGAGACTGGGATAGGACTGAAGCAACTCTTCCTGTGAGGTCGTGCTCAGATTCTGGGAGCTAAATGGCTCTTTTTTTCTTCCATTGCGTGGTCCCAGGGCACCATAGCAGGAAATGATGTATTTCTTGGTGTGGTAACTCCCTGGCTTTGGGAGCTGGAAAGCAAATGAAGGAAAAAGAAGGCTAGAAGAGGAGAGATTTCCTTTGTATTTCTCTTGAAACAGGCATGAATTATACTTGTTTTGCTGTCCTGCTATTTTAGAAAGAGGAATCAATTGACGCCAGCTAGGTAAGCTGGTGTCCCAGGGGGTCAGCTGTCTCTTGCATGAAATCATTTTATTGTATAATGTGCCTGTTCCTATGGATCAGTTCCTTGCAGCCTTGGGAATGGGCAGGGAGGTTCCCAGCCAGCAGCAATGCTGGGTTTCCAGGGTATGGAGGGGTCAGGTCCTGACCCCATGGCTCGGGCTGAGGCAGGTGGAACTGCCTCAGTCCCATGGGGATGGATGATCTCAGTTGCCTTTCTCTGCTGGCTCGAGCTAAAGGCTGTGTGCAAGTGTCTGGGCTCATATTCATGGCTTGGTCCAAGAGTAGATGGGTTGTACTGGGATCGGTCATCTGTGATCTGGACTGGACCCTCACTCTCACCCCTGCCAGGTCCATCCTGAGATCTTGCCTCAAACATGCTGTCCCTGAGAAACTCAATGTTCATGGAGGGACTCTGAAAGGGATGGGGACATGGCCTGTGGCATCCTGCTGACTCTATTCCCCTCAGTAGGTCTGGGTTTTAAGCAGTGTCCTGGTGCAAGCTGAAGTCAGCAGGAACCATTCTCCCCCCGTGAGTTTGTTCCCAGGCCCCCATTTGCTGCTTGGGAACAGTTATTCTGTTTTTCTTTCTTTGTTCTGAAGCACAGCATCGCAAAAGAGGTTCTGGGGAAATCTCTGCCATTCTAAAAGGAGTCTGATGGAGCAAATACAGAAGCTGCAATGAATATGTATTATTGCAAATATGGAAGAAGTCAATATCCCCCTTCTTAATAATGTTATTTCTCATTCATTGACTGAGTCCGTTGTAAATGGAGGGCAGATAATCCACTTCTGGGTTCTCTCTCTCCTTGTGTTTTTACGTGATTTATAACATCACAAAAGGAACAAAATTTGTCACCACCATCTCTGTGAAGGACCTCTCAATCCTGTTGTAGAGGCCACTCTGGGGAAGTGGCTTCTGGGGCTCAAGAGAACATTATTTTTTTTCATTTTGTTGTGACTTTTTATTCATTACTTCCTGCCAGTTTCTCTGATGCTCTAGTTGTTTGCCAGAGATCTGTGATATTATGTAAAGCAGTCAGTGTTAATATACCAAACCCAACATCTCTTGCTCTTCTGGAGCCGGTGCAGGGCTGAGCAATGTCTTCCCTGTGCTCTTCTATAGCTTAACCACCCTAGGCATCATTCTCCATGTCTGTTTTGCAGGTTTTCCAGCTTTTGCAAAAGAGCTCTTGCTCTAACTTCTCTAGCTGTAAGATAGTGTTTTTATTCCTCTTAGTGTTTAATGGTCTGCTGGAAGATGCTGTGCCTGCTGGCCCTGCTCTGCCTTCTCAGCCTCAGACACAGTTCATGTCCCTGCTCAGCACCGACCCAGTGAAGTGAGCAGAGATGCTCAAGGACTTCCCAGTGCTTGCTGGTAACGCTGGCCTTGGGCAGACCATAGCTAGTCTGAGTGACTGCTGGGCTTTCCTTGACTTGTATGTATGCTTAAAACCAGAAAACTTGGGGAGGGTGAGCAGAGAGCTCAGGGAAGCACTTGTGAGGCCAGGGCTGAAGAGGGTGAAATGAGGAACCAGAGGGAATGCTGGAGGGGTGAATCTTGGGGCGGGGGGAGCAGCCAAGAGCTGACAACTGAAAAGTGTGAGCAATTGCTGAGGAAAACACGACCTTTTGTGCTTTTCTGCATAAATGTTTAACAGCAACAGAACACATCTACCTGCCTGTCGCATCTGTTTCTCATCCCACCAAACAGCTTGAGCCCAGTTTAATGGTACTTGAAATGAAAGGGTTCACGGATGGTGATGCAACTGCCAGTGCTGCCCCTTCTGATGGGTGCAGGATGTGTGCATTAACCAGTGGTGTTTTCAGCGTTTGCGGTGGGAGAAATGAAGCTGTGTGCCTCCCTGCGTGTGCCTGTTCTTGGCTGCTGAATTTCTGTGTGATCATTAATGCCCCAAGAACAAATCTCACCCACCAGCAGTGGCTGGGGTGCAAATTCAGCTTGTTAGCCTTTGGCATGTGGTTGGCAGGTGCCTGTCATCCCAGGGGTGATGGCTGTGTTTCTGAACCTTTGCTTTCTAGCCTCCCCAGCTCAGTCTGCATCCCCCTCCATCCCCAGCCTTCCTCCCTCTCCTCGCCGGCCCAGGCGCTTGTTCCCTGTGTGAGAAATGATTTCACATCTTGCAAAATTAATTCTCTGCTCATGATGGCCTTGATTAAACAGATTGGCAAACTGTGTTAAAGGTGGCAAAACAGTGCTGACATGCAGACGTCTTCACCTCCTGAAAGGAAAGGCAAAAAAAACCCTGTGGGTTTTTGCTATTATAAAACACAGGTGGCTGTGGGCTGTTTTCTGCAAAAGTCTCTGCTTTTAGGAAACAGCACTTGTAAAGTTAACCTGGTTGAAACAGTTGTAGATGTAATTACTGGCATGTGAACTAGGTGAGTTTGAAATAGATAAGGTTTCTTCATCCACAGCTGGGTGGACGGTCAGAAGTTTGGGGGTAGATATGCTATAAGTATGTGGGGAAAGCCCAGGGTCCTGCCTCTGCCAAGACATAGCCATTAATCAAGCTGAAAACAAGCCTGCCTGGGTCCCAGTGTGGTTCTTTATAATATGAGTTTCTGAAAGTTTCCAAACCCCCCCCCCAAAAATGCACAAGCTCATTTTCAAACAGATTCTTATTTTTTTATGGATAGTTTATTTACTCAATTAAAAAACTTTTGTACCTTTTTGGTTTGAATCTTATTTTGCAGACATTCAGTAGAAAGTGAGGTTTGGGGTGGGACGGGGGGGGGAAGGTACTTTCAGCATGAATGTGTTTGACTTGCATGTTGATGCTCTGGAAACCTATGTGTAAATCCAGCATCTATTCATAGTATGTCATCTGCTGCCTTCCGGCGTGCTTTCTGGGCAATCGTCGCCTGGAAGAAGGATTGTATTTTTGGCTTGTTCTTTTTTGGCTTTTGTTACCTTGCTGTCTGCACAGAAACCCTCAAGCAGAAGAGGTGATCTGTTTTTCCAAGAAAGAGGCTGGGAGAAGTCCTTTTGGGTCATGGAGATGAAATCTTGGTAGCCTTCCTTCTCAGCCTTGGTGCATAGGCCCCAATGGCCATGGTGAAGACTTCTGATAAAGATGTAAACCAGCAAGGCTCCTGCTCTTGAGATGACTATCTGTCCTCCTCTCATCCCAGGGATCCTGAGAAGAGCAGAAGGTAAGATAACATGAGGTGTTCTGGAAGGACAGAACTCTTCATGGTTGAATTTAGCTGAAATCAGGATTGGGACTGAAAGTGCAGTATGAAGAACCTGGGCTTTTTCCTGTACAAGAGGACAGGGCTGGACAGTGAAGATGCCAGATGGATGGAGGATGAGTATTTTTTGGAAGATTCTTTGTCCCAGACACAAAACATGTCTTGGCTGTCAAGGTGGCAATCCTGATCCCCTTATACACTAGGCTGTGTAGAGTCAAAACAAGCACCTCAGTAAGATAAATAGGTGAACATGCTGTATTTACTGCACTGAATTGACATAAAATAAGTATGTGAAGGGCTAAGTGCATTTCTTGGGGTGGGAGCCAGCAGAGAGGAGTGGAGCTGAATTTGCAAACACTCTTCTCCTGTGTGCTCCTGGGCTGTCCAGCCAGTGCTCCTGCACTGATTTACTGCTGTCCTTCCTTCAGTCTTTGAAAATCAATTCATTAACAATTAAAGTAATGTCTAGCCTAGCATTTATTTCACACTCTCTCGTTAATGGACTGACCAAAAAAAACAAAACCCAACAAAACGTCAAACTCCTTCAAGCACTGGGACCTTTGTATTTCACAAGAGGGCTGTATCTCTGGATCTTGCTTCCTCCTTGTTCCCTGTTAGAGCTGAGACCTGCTCTTATGGAAGCATTCAGGAAGATTACCCTGCATTACCATGCCATACCATTACATTTCTTGTAAAGAAGGTGCAGCTTCTGTGCTAAATATCCCCAGACATCCATTAAAACAGAATTAGAGCAGAAAGGGCTAGCCCTGAATGTGCCTGCTGGGCCCAAACAGCTCTGCATTGGGCTGTCTGTGGGCACTGGAAATAAAGCAGGATTTGCTTTTCTCCATCTCCTCCTGGGTGATAGCAAATTGGATCTGACCTGTGTGTCTCTGCCCCCAACCCAAACTGCTGGGAAATGTTGTTTTGAGGGGAAAAGGCAATAGATGGCCAGAAGCACCAGACCATGAGGCTCTAGTTCTCAGCAGTCAATCGGCCCCGATCAGGGATCAAACTGGGGATGGACCCTGAAGACCTCTTGGCACCTTGTTTTGTGGGGTGGCATACCTGGGGCCTCTGCAGCTCTGGGGCACTGAGTCTGGGGGGGTCAATGTCCCACGGTTTGATGGGGGAGGGCAGGGACCCGTGTGGATCACCCCACCCTAAGGTAGTGAATCCACCACTGCAGCTCCTTAAAATAAATGTGCTACTCGAACTCTGTGAAGTGCAGGACGTTTTGGGTTACAAAAATGACCTTTAGCGAATGTCACTAAAAATATACTAAAAAAAAAATAACAATTTTCTCCCCTTTCAGTTCTCAGTCCTCCTTGTATTTTTGCCAGTTTCTAGGTCAAATCCCCCATTCCTGCTTCTCCTGCGCTAGCACCGCGTTCAGGTGGCAGGATTGCAGAGGGAGGGAGGAATCCTCATCCCGAATCCCGAT
>JAHREE010000582.1:131138-257642 GCA_033628505.1 Tringa tobata | reverse complement strand
AAATCGAGCCCCCAGCCCCGGCGGCTCTCGGAGGAGGGGGGTGGAGGGAGGAGGTTTGGGGGCACAAAGGCGCATGTTGGGGACTCACCGACCCGCAGGTAGGAGCATCCGAGGCTCGGGAGGGATGGCGTTGTGCTGTGCCGGCGGTGTGGAGAAATGCCTGAGCTCCCCGAGTGCTCAGGATGCACCAAGCTGGCAGGGCTGCATCCCACTAAAATAATGCTCCTGGGGAGGTTTGAAAGGGGTGTGTGTGTGTGTGTGTGTGTACACTCCCCAAGGCAATAAATCATCCTTCTCCCCCAGCGTTTCTCACACACACGCTTTGCTCCGGTCCCACGCTACCCGTTTGATCAGCGGATCTCAAAACTGTCTCTTTGCCCCAGGCTGGTGCTTCAGGATGGATCCGCTCTTCCCTGCCCATATTTTGGAAGACCCTGACCTGAGAAAGCTGCTGAACGACTCCTCCATGCTCAACCTCAGCTTTCTCCCCAGTAACTGGTTCAACAACGGCACGGGGGACAGCTTCCTGCCGCTGAGCATCAAGATCACCATTGTGGTTGTCTACTCCATTGTGTGCATTGTGGGGCTGGTGGGCAACTGCTCCGTCATGTATGTGATCGTCAGGTAGGACACGCAGGGAGCACAGCAGGGAGGCTCTGGGGAGGGCTGTGAGCGGGACAGACCGTGTCCCCCCCCTTAAATCCCTGCTGCAGGTGATGCAGGCAGGCGCTTCCCTGGTAATTGCGATGTGCTTTAGAGGTAAAGATGTGGCATTCGTTTTACTGTTTTGGTTTTATTTGTTTTTCTCCCTTCCTAGGCTGTGATGAAGGTTCCTACCAGCTTTCAGCTGCCCTCTGGTGCCTCCTAAAGTTTAACCCAGAGAATGGAACAGAGTGATCAGATCTGCTCAAAAAAAAACCAAAAAAAAAACCAGGACTTTTTTTCAGGCAGGGAGCTGGGTGTCCCTGGGGAGAGCAGTGCCCTGGGAGCATCCCACTGCCAGGGTGTGCTGGATCTTCAGTGGGACCTCTCCCTCCTGTGCTGTGTCCGGCACCCCAGCTGTGGCTGCAGGTGCTGCTCCATCTGGGAGCTGGTGCTTTCTGAAGCTGAATTTAATTGCAAGGGGAAGAGCCTGCTGGGAAGCTCAGCCTTACTTTTGGGGGGGGGGGGGGGGGGAGCACAAATATAGCTCTTCCAACTCTTTGGAAGCTCTAGATGTCAATAAGATGTGACAGGATGCTGTAGAGATGAAGGCAACTTCTCTGGTTCCTCAGGCTGAAGTTGGGAGAGCAGGGGGAGACCTTTGCAGAGGGACAGAGCACGGAGCCAGCACCACTCCAGCCTCCCTGCACCTTCCTGGCATTTTAGGTGTTCCTGTCTAGTTCTGCTGTGGTTCAAACCACTCTGTTTCTTGGAAATAGAAATCCTGTTCCCTCCCCGTAAGTACAAAATAGCCATTAGGGCTGTGATTCTGTGTCAAATGCCAGGAACCCCCCCTTTGGATCTCTGTACCCTGTACGTTGGGAGTGAGCTTCCATTTTCTACACATCTCAGAGCAGAATCCTGGTGCAGGTGGATGCTGCCAGCACAGAAAAGACAGGATCAATTTGTTTTCTCCTCCAAGAGAGGACAAAAATATTTAGCAGGTATTCAGACACTGATGAGATTAAGTCTTGCTCCTGCCAGGAGCCCTGCTGCTTCCAAAGCATCTTTCCCTTGAATACATAAAATTCAGCTGGGGGAGATGCTGCAAAATGAAGTCTTTGGTATCACAGGCTGGTAAATGGCAGCTAAATTTCTGCTATGAGGGCAGAGTGGTGTGACTGTTCATCGGGCTGCCTGTCCATCCTCTTCCTGGCAGGGGAGGAGGATCCCTCCCTCCTTTATGGCAGGGAGAAGGGATCCCATTAGCCCTGGGGAGTTTGGAGACTGGGAAAGGGGGTTTGCAGAGCAGCGGTGCCACGTTTGGAGAGCTGGTGTTTGGTTTGGTGTAGTAGCAATCCCTCAAGTAGGCAGGGTGTTTGTGGACGTGTGTAAGCGTGGTGGGTAGTGAGGCTCTGGGAGTGAGAAGTCCTTGTCCCACGGTGGTGCAGCTCCCTGGGAACACCAGCCAGCGTGCATGCGGTCCATGCCCCAGGCGTGAACCTTAGAGGTGTGTCAGGAGAAACCTTGGCAGAAATCTTATCCCTGTCTGCAAAAGTCCTGTGGGACGTGGACAGCAGGACCCTGCCAGTCTCTGTCCGGGGCTGTGACCCGTGGATCACCAAGAGTATGAATGTCCCAAACTGGCATCCTGGTCAAGGTGGACCTGTGCCATGGTTAAGTGGGGCCACGCTTTCAAAATGGTGGCTTCTGTTCTGCTCCTTTTTTGGCTTTCATACCTTCCAGTTGGATAAATGTGACCCAAGAAAGGAAAGTGGGATTTAGCACTGGAATTTCCCATGGCACTTAGCGCTTTTGTGTGTGTGTGTGTGTGTGTGTGTCCTCTGATTTTGCTGGTTCTGAGCAATTGAAAACTGATGATGCGTCACTCACCACCTTCCACAGGCCTTTTCCACTTCTGTTTCCCCTTTTACCCAGTAAATCCCGATACATACAGAACAGCTAATAGAAGCTTTAATTTTTTGGGTGCTCCTTTTTGGGGATTCGCTTCTGGTTTTCCCCAAAAACTTGCATGTGAGCCTGGAGAGGCCACTTGAATAATGTGTGCTGGGGAAGTTCTAACTGAGCTAGGACACGTGCAGAAGCTCCCATTTCTCTCCATTAGTGTCTCCTGGGAGCTCAGCAGTACTGGCAGAGGCTAACACTGAGTTAGACCCAGGGAAATTACCCTTCTTGATTTGGTGAGTAACTGCAGCTTCTGGTTATTTCTGCCCAGGATTTTTCTCTCCTTGCACTGTCTGCAAAGGCCAGGAGCAGGTTTGGTGATAAACTGGACTTGGTATCTCCAACTCTTGATCCTGGCCATGTACAGGGACTCACACAGAGCTGCCAAAGTAGTGGCCATGCAAGGAGGATGCTGATGGCTTCTCAAGTACAGGATTTCTCCCCAAACTGGACCATTGGTGCATCTGGGCTTCATAAAGCATAGCATATGCTTTGTAGCATCTTTTTTTCAGTAGGTTGAATGTTGGTTGCTGGTAAGTCAATGTGAGGCTTTGGGACTCTTAATATCAGATGTCTTCATTAATGGAAAAAAGACTGGCAAACCCTTTGAGCTACACCTCTACCATCTGTAGGTATGGTACAACCTACAAAAGCTGTTTTTTTTTTTTTTTCCTTTCCATGCTTATATTTCACCAGGGATAACCAGACTCCAACACGCTATGCAACTTATAAGAAACTGGCGTATTATCTTCCAGAAAAAGAATGGTACAGTGACGTAGACAATAATTGTTTCCTGTTTAAGAGGGAGTTGGGAAATACAAAGAGTCTAATATCAGCACTCGAGGAAATTGGAGGCATCAGGAAGGCTTGTTTTTTTTTTGTTCCCCTTGAATGAGTTTTTTGTGGCACCGAGGGAAAAGTTTAAAATCTCCCCGTATTTCACACAAAAATAGGAATTCAAAGCCTCCTCTGGGTTTTCCCCTCTCTTGTAGAACCCAACCTACATCTTTATTATATTTGGAGTGATTTAACATTTGGAATGATTAATCTATAGAGACAGTCATCATGTGACTGTCAATCCCCTTCTTATGCTGAGCAGTGCTAATTGGATAAGACCGAGAAGGGCTCTCATCAGGAACACGATTTCCTGGACAGTAAAGGGCCTATTGTGGGAACCTGCCTCATCTGGGGCTTTGTTCTGCTGCTCATTGTGGAGCTTCTTGCCCGTGGAGGCGATGCCTCCCCTCCCTCCTTCGCCTTCTGCTCTGTTTGCTCTCTTCTGCACGTATTTCCTGTACTCCTTTTTTAATGAATGATGAAACAAGGAGTTGAAGAGCACGAGGCAGAGAGGGTTTCGGGGGGAGAGTGGGGGAAACTGAGGTCCCTCTTATCTATTAACTGAATGCTGCAAGGCTTGGATGCCCAAGAGCTTTGTTTTTAGGAAGAAAAGCAAAGGGGGAAGGAGATACCTCGTTCTTGCAATGGTGCTGGGGGTGGATGCCCCATGGCCCGTGGGGCTGGAGGGGATGCTGGCCCAAGTGTTGCTGCGTGGGGTGGGACAGAGACCCCCAAGTCTCCACTGATGTTTCAGGGAATGGACCAGGGACAACATACGAATTCTTGCCCAGGAAGTCCCCTGTTGTCCCTTGCTCTGTCGTGCTGCTGCGCTGCTCAGCGGTGACAGTCTGGAGGACTCCCATCCTCCGAGGTGGCTCTTCTTGCCCAGATCAGGTCCCCATGGGAATGATGCCACATTTCTGGGGCACTTTTTTTGCTCTCTGTTTGGAGCCCAACAAAGTAGTGGAGATGCTCAGCTCACCCTATTGAAGAACACTGTTTCAAGGCATTTGAAGAAGCTGTTTAGGCACATTTGGGCTGTCGGGCTCCTACACTTCCACTTGCTGCTTCCAGCTGAATCTTTAGGAGGAGGGATGTGATGGGGAGGTGCCTGCGCTGGGCGACTGCCTGGGGATGGCTGTGCCAGCCATTATTCTGCTTGAAAACTGCATCAATCCCTGAGAATAGGGGTGAGGGCAGCTGCTGTAATGAGACAGGGAAAATTAAGTTAATTATGACACTGCAGAGATGCTGATTTCTTAATAGAAAGCTTTCTAAGGGAAGATCCTTGACCAGCTGTGTGTCTCGGAGCTGAAATCTGGTGAGTGTTTAACACAGTGTGGACCCAATGGACACCGGTGGGGCCATCTGAGACCTCAACTCTCTCCAGATCAGCTTCTTTTCATTTTTCCTGGAAACAAACAAAAAAACAGAAAAGACAATTGTTGCACTTTGTAGAGAAGGGAAACCTGTGTCAAGGGCTCTGCGCTGGGCTCAGCCACATGGCTCATGGCAGCCGTGTGTGGCCACTGCCAACACAGCTCCAGTGTGTGCTGGGGGGGCTCTTGGTTTCCCCTGGCTTCAATGGAATTACCCACGTGCAGCAGTAATTCTGTAATGTTTGATGTGGGACTTGGTTCCCAGTGGTTTTCCCAGGGACTGGGGCAATTCCCAGCAGCATTTAGGACAGGAGCGGTTCAGCAGAGGCAGATCCAGCTCGTGAATGATGAGATGCATCTTGTCTCATGGATGAGAGCATCTCGCTGCAGGACAGATGCTGGCAAAACCCCTCCTTAGATGGAAGCACCATTCCTGGTGACCATGTACCTGCTGGGGGTTGCGTGAGCATCCCTGTGAGCCCACAGGCAAGTTGCAGAGACTTTTGCAGCAGCAGCCACTCATCCTCTCCCATTGGCAAGACAGTGATTGGGGCCAGGCAATGTCCCCATCTGTGCTGGTCCCCAGAAAGAACCTTGAGGAGGGAGGGCACCAGTGTCACCCAGACATGGCAGCCAGGCTCTAAGAGCAAGAAAATCACCTCTCCCAAAGCCTTGCTGCTTGCCCTGGCTGGCGGCAGACTCCTTAACCCCTGCTAGTCAGTCACTGTCTTGCCAGGTAATTAATAGGCTTTTATGTGCTGGTGTTGCTGTCGAGTCTGGTTTCATAGTCCAAAGTGATTTATGTTTGTCTTTAAATTCTGTGAGGGTGGGGTTTTGTGTGGTTGTTTTTTGTTTTTTTTTTTTCTTCCTGTGGCCAGTTGAACCATTAAGAATAAACTGGCTTGAATTGGGTAATTTCAGGATGAGGGGGCTCTGAGAAGGTGATGGGAGCGGCAGGGACACAGAGCGTGGTGTGGGTGTATGGCTGGGAGGACACAAATCACGACGGTACGTGCCAGATCAAATATCAGCTTCATACAACCCATGGGCTAGGAGCAGCTTGGGAGCAGAGATGTCTGAACCGGTGCTGATTTTCCACCCTCGGAAGGCAAAAATCCTCCCTGAGCCTTTTCTGCTCTGTTTTACTTACTGAGCGTGGCTGGGGAGGGCGGCAAAGGCTGTCACTGGGTGCCAGGGTGTGGGGTGGGAACGGAGGGAGCTGCTCAAGGTGAACAGCACTGTCTGCATCCTGATGAGCCAGAGCTATGAATATCAAAATCAAGATGCTCCAAGAGACAGAGAGGTCCTGGAGATAATGCTCACGGTTCTGCCAGGGCTGAAGGCTTTGCTCTAGTCCCTCTGACCCCAGCGTCTGCAGCCCCATTTTGGGTTGTAGGTTTGCTGCAGCCAGCTGTTCTTTAGCCCTGGGGCGTGGGGAGCTGGGTGGGAAGGAGGGAGTGATGCTGAAACAACAGCATTTTCCTTGTGAAAAATGGGACCTCAAAGCCCAGTACATGGAAGAGCTGTTTCCTACCCATCTCCTCCTCTCCCAAACTGGGTTCCCCTCACTGAAGCAGGGGTACCTTCACCCCAGGTAATGCTGCTTGAGATCCACTTAGCAAAAAGGAGGGGGAAGCTGATACCCAGATGTTTTTCCTCTCAGGCAGCCGGGAGAACAGAGGAGCAGAGCAAAGTGATTACTTCTGTGAGAAAGGTGGAGCTGGATGGAGAGGCGAGAACTGCCAGAGCCACCCTGTGGGAGATGCTCCATTAGGAAATTGCCTCCGTGACCAAGTGCAAGAAAGTGGCTTAGCGGGAAGCTAATGTCTTCCGTGGAGGCCACAGGCTTATCCGCATTGGAGCTGTGCTGTGGGGGGGAACCTTGGGCTTTAGGAGGCACCTAAGAGTTTAATTTGTCTTTTTTTTTTTTTTTTGTGTGTGGATTAAGAAAGAGAACACTCTCAGTTCCCGGAGGAAAAGAAAAAGAGGTTAATCCACAGAGGAGTGATTAATTGATTTTTTTTGTTTGTACTGAACATTCTGGAAATGTTTGGGAACATTGCTTGGTTGGGGAAATGGTTGTTGGCTCTCAGCATGCAGGGAAAGTGGACCTAGAAGTAATTAATTAGGTGTAAGTTAATTTCCCTACCTTTCAAGAGCACAAAATCGGCTTTAAAATCCACTTGAAGGTGGGTTGAAGGAGGTAAGCGGTGGGCCAGCCACCTCAGCGTGTCCTGGCATCGGAGGTGGCTCTGCCATCACCTGGGAGCGGGTGAGGAAAGGGGCAGCAGAGAGGGATCCATCCGTCGGGGAGAGTGGATTTTGCACGTCCAGGCTGAGCAATTGCACCTGGACTCTGAGTTCTTGCTGAGAGGTGTCTTGGAGGAGAGGGACCAGTGAGGTCCCCTGGGATGGAGAGGGAAGCAAGAGGGAGCTGAAGGCTTACAACCTGCACACCCCAAGCTCAGGATTAGCTGAGATGCCCCAAACTTCTCACTGTGACAGGACAGGGGTGTCCATGGAAGCAACATTGTCCCTGATGGATGCTGGATGGGTGATAGAGGTAGGTGGATAGCTGCTTGTTTCTCCCACTGGTTTAAAAAAACCCCAAGAACCAACTTTTTCTGTTTCGCAGAGGTGAAGTTGGCCATCATGGTTCAAAAATGCAGCTATTATTCCCTTGAGTTATAACATCATTAAAAGCAGTCAGGGTTAGAGGTGTGTTGATGAATTGCCTCCAAGTGCAGTCCTCCTGGAAGGATGGAGTGGAACGAGTTCGATCTTTGGGAAGCTAGTGTGATCCCAGCTAGGTCTGTGATATACAGAAGATGACCCCAGCTCCCTGGAAACCTTTGCTAATACATTCTTAGGTGACTGAATGATTTCCTGAAGCCTAAACTGACAACACTGAATTTTATGTGGGCTGATAAAGAACAGTGATTTAATTTTTTCAATTTTAATTACACCCCACATACACTGACCTAGAGGGGAAAGTGTCTGAATCCATTCGCGGACCCACCTCATGTTCCCCGTGTCCATTGCCTCATTTATGCCAACTGCAAGAATTCAAACAAAAAAAGCAAAACTCACCCACCCTGAGATGCTGCTGCTCTGGGGTTCAGGGCACTGGAGTCTCTCTGTTTCTGTGTAATTCTGCTTAGGAAGTCCCAATGTTTTAAAGCCCTGGCAGCTGCCTGCTTGTGTTGGATTTACAAAGTGTTTTGCTTGTTCATCCCTTTACAATAGGAAAGACACTGGTATTTTTCCTCTTCTGCTTTTGGTTGTATAAGTTTATCTGATCTGGGCTGGCTTTCTCAGAACCCCCTGTCTTAATTGGTTGCTGGGATTTTTGGGTCAGGAGGAGGTGATTTATGCTTATGTGGGGACATCAAGTGCTTCCATTGATGTTCATCTTCTCCAAAAGATTCCTTTGGCGTTCCAGGTCAAATGTAGGATGGCTTGTTCTTGCTTTTTGAAGCCACTTTCAAATATTTGTTTTCTAATACAAGTTCTGAGAGGGGTAGAAAAAAATGGACTTTATATTCTGGATTGTGGATCACCTGGATGTTATTCTTGCAAACCTGGCTATGTCACCCTGTGTCTCAACAGAGTTCAGAGCGTGGCAGTGATAATGTTCCTCCAAATGCTCAAATAATGTGTCAAGAGCTGGAGATCATGGAGAGGAGAGGATGTACAGTGCCGAGGAATGCAGTTTTGGGTTTGCTGTTCTGAATTAATTTGACAAAAAGAGCTTTTTTTAGGTCAGATCAGACCCCATAATATTCAAGCACATATCAATCTGCAAATAGTGCAGCAGTTTATGGGTTTAAGTGTTACCCTCAAATGAACTTGCCCTCCGTTAATAACACACATCATTGTCTACCATTTCTGGCAGCATTTCTGCAAAAGCTGTTAGTATAGTCAATGATAGATGAACTGGAGTTTTAAAATTATACCTATTTGAGCTCTTATTTTGCCCACGAGAGAAACATCCTGGAGCTGAAATGTTAGATTCAGTCATAGAGTCACCATTGAGTTTGTGTTTCTGCAGACTCTGCATCTATCTAAGGGCAGATGATCACATATTTCTTTGCATCATTTCCCACGTGTAAAAAGGAGATGATTACCATTAGAGCAAGGTGAATCTTCTTTTGGGGCAGTCAGTTCATGTGATAAAAGTAATGTAGAAAGGACAGAATCCCTTTGAAGTAGAGTTGACTCATGACTTTATCCACAAACTGCCCCCTTCTTTAGGAAGATCCGTAGTGATATTTTGATTTCTGATACAAACCTCATCCCTCACCAGTTGTTGGCTGACCATCTTGCCCATTCTGATTTGATAGCTCACATTAGCTATAGTCTTTGGCTATGAGCCCATACAAAATGGCTAATCAACTTACCCCTGGAACATATGATGCCTTTCAAATCAGCTTACCGCATAAAGCTCTCACCAATATTTATAATAATGAAGCCATATGCGATGAAATCCTAGATTAGCCTCACTGAAGTCATTTTTCAAAAGCCACAGTCTGAGTTGAGGGCCTCAGGCTTTCATGGCAGTCTAAGGGAATAAGTTTCTCCTGCCCATGGAACGGGTTGTGACGGCATTGTTTGTATTGTTGTAGGGGCTATTGTCGTAGCTGTGTGTTAAGTGTTTACCAAAGGAAACTGTTCAATCTCTTGTTACATAAGAAAAATACAGCATCTCCTTCCTAAAGTGGTAGGATGCCCTCTTCAGTGGTCAGGTGGAGCTTTAACCATTGCTTGTTCTTACATTTCAGATTCACCAAGATGAAGACAGCAACCAACATTTACATCTTTAACCTTGCTCTGGCTGATACCTTGTGTCTGATGACCTTACCCTTCCAGGGTACAGACACATTCCTGGGCTTCTGGCCCTTTGGCAATGTCCTCTGCAAGATTGCTATCTCTATAGACTACTACAACATGTTCACAAGCACCTTCACCCTGACGATGATGAGCGTGGACCGCTACATTGCCATCTGCCACCCCATCAAAGCACTAGACATCCGCACTCCCCACAAGGCCAAGGTGGTGAACGTCTGCATCTGGGCACTGGCTTCTGTCTTTGGCATCCCAGCAATGGTGATGGGCTCTGCAGAGAATGAGAACAATGGTGGGTAAAAATGCATCCAATGGGTGGGAGGTGGCCAGGAGAGTCCATGGGCTTGGGGAGTCATTGGAGAGGGCTACCAGTTTCACCAGTGTGGTGAGCTCTCTGCTGTATCTTACCTCTTTGCTTTCTGTCCTTGCTTCTGCATCTCTGCTACTGCTTTTCTAACATTAAATTAAGCTGAACGTGCAGATGCTTTTCTTCTTGATATGGGTTTGCTGATCTTCGTTTCCTTTTTATTTTTTCATTTGCAGAAATTGATTGTCTAATTAAACTGCCTTCACCCGTGGATTACTGGGATCCAGTGTTTGGCATCTGTGTCTTTCTCTTCTCCTTTATGATCCCCGTGTTGATCATCACCATTTGCTACAGTCTCATGATCAGACGACTCAAGAACGTCCGTGTCCTCTCAGGCTCCAAGGAGAAGGACCGAAACCTGAGGCGCATCACCCGGATGGTCCTGGTGGTGGTGGCAGTCTTCATCATTTGCTGGACTCCCATCCAGATTTTCGTGCTGGTCCAGTGCTTGGGTGCCAAGGCAGAAAGCGAGCTTGAGCTGGCCATCTCCTGCTTCTGCACCGCGTTGGGCTATGCCAACAGCAGCCTGAACCCCGTGCTCTACGCCTTCTTAGACGAGAACTTCAAGGCGTGCTTCAAGAAGTTCTGCTTCCCCACCGCCTTCAGGACGGAGCTCCAGATGTCCAACAGGATGTGCAGCATCGCCAAGGATGTGGCCTATGCCTGCAAGAACTCGGAGGGGACTAACAATCCGGCCTGACTAGGCATGGAAATTCCCATGGTGGCTGTCGCTCAGCAGAGTCCAACCACCCCCACGTCAGAGCTGACTCAGATAACGGCTCTTTAGCAGGACCTCAAAACTGCGAGGCGAGAAACCGAGGAAACAATTTTGGGGGTTGGGAAAACCGGATACTGCAAGAGCATGCAGAAAAAGTGAGCCCATTTGATGCATTTTTAATTCCAGTGCATCCTGCACTGAGGAACGTGCTCGAAATCAGCCCTTTGATTCCTGCAAAACCCTGGTGGTTTGCAACATTATTGAGAATTTGGGAACAAAGGGTTTAAAACAGGCATTGCTCCTGGGACTTACACTTTTGCTGCCGGGAGACAGACAAAATGCAAACTATTCCATTTCTTTTTTTCCCTCTCTGAGTTGTTTAAGGCGCTAATAACTCATGTGGCTCACCGGGCACTCCTGTGCAGGTTTTATTCCTGCAGCATTGCTCTGAAATTAGACTTTGCTGAAGCCAAAGTGGGCAGCAGCCGTCAGACAAAAAAAAAAAAAACCAAACCCAAGATCATCTCCAGGATGAGTCATCGGGAAGGGAAGGAAGGCTGCGGGGAGGGTGGGAGGGAGAGGTGGGAATCTCAAGCCACCACATGGCTGGGAGCTTGGGGAGGACAATGTCGGCTCCCGCAGACGGNATCGGGAAGGGAAGGAAGGATGCGGGGAGGGAGGGAGGGAGAGGAGGGAATCTCAAGCCACCACATGGCTGGGAGCTTGGGGAGGACAATGTCGGCTCCCGTGGATGGGATCTGCAGTGAGACCCTCCTCCTCGAGAGGGGACCAGGGGGGTGAGAAGGGACTGTCAAAACTGATGAATGTGGCTTGGAAGAGGAGGAAGAAAAAAGATGGATGAAACGAACACAATGAACACAAATCCTTGTTTACATGCTGCTATCGCTTTTAAAAAAAAAAAAAAAACAAAAAACTCTATTTCCATTGTAATAATGGACAGAATGTGTCTGTATATACACATCTCTGTTGTGCTATAGGTACAGCTATAACCTAGGATTTCATCTTGCCGAGCATGCCTTCGGGTTCTTCCTCAGTGAGAGGAGGAAGGAATGAAGTGGCCTATATATACATTAATTTATGTATAGGGGAAAGCCATTTCCGAGAAGTCAGAACAGCAGCTCCTCCAGAAGACATGGACATTTCTGGTAGGAGGGGCAGCCTAAAACAGTCCCACCTGCTCCGTGCAAGATAAATGGTGCACAAACTGTACAAAAGGTGGGTTTTGGGGTTTTTTTTCGTGTTGTCTTTTTTTCTATTTTCTTTTTAATGAAATGAGATCCACGATACTGAGAGCACTTGGGAAATGCTGGCGAGGCACCACCCCTCCTGCTAACCAGAGATTGATTTTCCTCTCCCAGTGGGCCAGAGCTTTGTAAAATGAAATGCCCTGTCATGTCATTTGATAATGAAAGCGTTCCCGGGGAGTTTAACCACTGAGTGCCCTCTGTGCTGGCGGGGACAGCAGACTCGTATCCTCCCTGTAGCACAACCCCCCCCTGGGGAAAGCTGGGCAGTGATGCTGATGTGTAAGCAAAGCAATGACCTCCACTTGGAGGTAGGAGGTGTGGGCTTCAACGCGAGAACCGGCAGCGTTGTCCGGACTGTACAGATTTCATGTGAATACATTTCTTGTGCTCTGGTCTATGAGATTCTGTATTTTTTAATGTATTGATTTGCCACTACTTTAATGCTGTCATGTTCTTTATATATGCTGTACAAAAGACTCCAATGTTATATTTCTATGTAGAGTGTTTCCCTCATGGTTGGGCTTAAAATATAGATGCAATTCCAGTGTCCCGTGTATAGGACCCAGATCCCTTGTAAACTGCTCAAGCTGGGAGGAATTTCATGCTGATTAGCATTTGATTGGGAATCTGGAGGGATACCAGAGCAAACTTTGCAATTAGCGCTTCCCCTGAATAACGCAGGGGGAGGAGGAAATCTGGGCACTTTAAGCACTTTGCAATGGATGTTTTTCCCCAAGCACTCACCAGGAAATCTCATACAACCCCCAAGCATGCGAAGAAGAACTCCCCGAGAACCGCGCTGCTGGCAAGCTGCATCCATGCCCGTGGAAGGATGAGTTCGGTGGGCTGTTGTGTTGGTGGATCCAATACCAGCCTTGGTCAGTGGGCAACCTTGGGTCTCCTCAGCCCGTCAGTGGCCACAGGGGCTGATGGAGTGCTGGATATGGTGGTCCGTGAAGGTGGGAACCGACTGCCGGGCTTTTCTTGCAGTGCCATCAGGGAGCAGGAGAGCGTTCGTTAGTGGCTGGCTAAGGAACAGCCCCCCTCCCTTTGTAGTTCTCGGTTGGGTTTTTAAATAGATTTATGTCCTCTGAAAAATATACCGGTGTTTGGCATTTTTTTTTTTTAATAAGGATTTTGTTATAAATGACTATGCTGCAACGATCTTACATAATCAAGTACTCAATAAATGTGCGTTTACTAAGCTTTTGGGTAATTCTGTGGCCCTTGCAGTGAATGTGTTTAGGCATTCTGTTCAATGCTCAGTGGAGTTTGTTATAAGAGGAGCAACAAAAACCTGAAAGCAAAAGCTTTATTGTACTGTGCCTATGGAGTTAAAGGCTTGCCGTCAGCTGGCTGGCTGAAGTGCAGGCTCTTTATTTCTCTTCTGAAATGGTTGTGTTGGTATGATTTTACAGTTACCGCAGTGTAAATGACAATTTCCTGGGTGGCTACTTGTGTGCTTTAATAAAGGAAAATAAAACCCCCTGTCCTTTGAATGATGTGGAGTCTGGAAGACTTAGCTGCGTGGTGTTCCAACCCCGGCGCTGTCGGGATTTGTGCACGTGGGCTTGTTTTTCCGGGAAAACCACCACTGAGCACAGGTAATAACACCAAAGCACCCAATCCTTTTTTTTTTTTTTTTTTTTTGAGGTCAGTGGCAACTTTGTCTGCAGGAAGACTGGGAACAGAAGATGTGGAAATGGTTGAAAATTGGTGTCGGGAGATGAGTGTGAGCTGCCTGCACTCCTTCCAGCCTCCCCAGTGGCTCTGGGCATCGCAGGAGGCAGGGTAGGGATGTGGGCAGCTCCCTGCTCTGAGAGGTGAAGTCTGGTGTAGGACTAAACCGAGCTCTTCCCATTTACTCCCACCCACACTTCCCAGGAGTTACGGGGTCGGGCACGATCATGGAGAACAATGAATGACAGAGGCTGCTCTGAAAATAAAGCCAAAGCAATATTCTGTAGCCAGGAGAGATGGATTAGCCAGTGAGTTGTGCAATAAGGAAAGTGCTTTCTCTCTGCACAAAGATCAATATTCCTACTCAGGCAGGTAAGTATAAGGAGAGGCGTTTTTATTAGCAGTAGTGATTTTCTTTTTTTTCTTAAAAAAAAAAAAAAAGAAGAAAGAAAATTAGTAGGAAAAAAATAGAAATCTTTATTTCTTTTCTAGTTCAGTTAATTATAAGTACCCAGGGGTGAGTTCTTATAGCGAAACCATAAACCAAAGTGCTTTATTCAGTATTATGGGATTTATTAATGTACTAAGTGTTCTCCCTGCTGCTGCTGGCTGGAATCAGCTGCTGGAAAGGCCAAGGAATGGATGAGCCAGGGTCTGAGCTCTCTCCCAAGGAGCTCCTTGGTTCATGGCACTGGCACAACTGGGCTAAGCTCTGGCTTTTGAGGGTGCTCTGCTCTGCTGGTGCCACGTCTCCCCCTGCCCAGGCTGTTCAGCTGACAGCTTCCCCCCAGCACGAATCCCAATTTCTAAAAGCAGAAATAAAGTGCAGAATTTGCGGCTTCAATGAAGTTTGGATGGTTTTATGCCATGGGAAGAACTTACCTAGGGAAGTGCTGAGTTATCCTTTACCGAGCTACAGGTCAGACCGAGATTAGTTGGTTTGGGTGAGTATTGAGCTGAAATCACCCTCCTCCTGCCCTCTGCCTGTAGGAGCCACACAGTCTGTCACCCGCTAGGAATGGCCCTGTCCCCCAGGGAGCCTGGCCCCCAGTGCTGAAGGTGATTTTAGCAGGTGATAAAAAACAAGAAACCCTGACTGCAGAAAGAGAAAAAGCTGCATTTTCCCCACATGGTGCCCATTGCTCTGCAGCTGGGGACCTGCCCCGATGAAGATACTACCTGATGCTGAGCAGTTGCTATATATCTTTTTCCAAGGTGATTTCATGAGGAGATAGGCTGTAAATATGTCTTTTTTTATTTCCTTTCTTTTTTTTTATTTTCCCCCAGAGGAAGATTTGTTAATGCCTCAAAGAGCTGTGACTGGGCTCTGACCTCTCTCTGGGTACTTTGGGATATTATTGCTGGGTAGGACAACGTGTGCCCGGAGGGAGATGCTTCCCACCCTGCAATGAAATGAAAAGGGTCTCCAGAAGCAGCTGGTCCTGGTGCAGCCTCTCCTCCCTGCTCAAAAGAGGGTCTCAGGCTGGCAGCAAAGTGGGGTCTGCCAGAAAAACTCCGGTTTGCTTTCCCACTCATTTTCCTGTGCTTTCCTTCAGCTATTTTTTGTGGCTATTTATGCATAAACAAATTTCTCCTTCCTTCCACAAGGAGAATCTCCTTCGGCCAGATCCTGAGCTGTAGCCCTCATTGTGCATTCATGGCTTCACGTCATGTTTCCATGTGAGTCTCTGTGACGGCAGAGCTTTGTCGCTGTGACTCTGCAGAATCAGCTGAAGATCACCCCAAATTTTCACCTCCCAAGCCCTGCCCGGGAATGTCTGAAGGACTAGCTCTTACTCCTGGCCTTCTCCTGTGCTAAGGAGAACGACAAAGCTGAAATGGGAGGGACAGAAGGTTGCAGGAGGGAACAGTGTCATAGCTTTGTGGTGAAAAAAGCTTGTGAGGTGAAAAAAGTGGTGAGGCTGGAAGAAAGGTGGAGAAAATGGAAGGTGGACCTGAGGCCCATCACCCAAGGATCATGGTGCTGCATGAAGAACTGAGATGGATTATAAGCAAGTAGACCATATGCTGTTTGTTGTCAATGGGTGTTGGGATAGGGTTTTCTTGGGGGTAGGGATGCAATGTTAGAGGAGCCATAGCTCCTTGCCATGGCTGAGCTGATGCACATCTATTTTGAATGGCCCACAGTGGCTGCATGGATATGTCCTCTTGCCCCTTTAGATTGGAGCTACATGCCACCTTTGCCCGAAACACATGATAACAGTTGTGTTAAGGCCATAACTCATTTTAAAAGAAGGAATTTTAGGACGTTTTCAAACAAAGGGACTGCTATTGAGATGGGCGTACTTTAGGTTGAAGAGCCCCATGGCTCCTAGATTCCCTTTGTTCCTTTTTTCAGTACCTGAAGCCTGGATAAATTGCATGACAGAGTGAAATAATCAATAAATAGAGCAACGTGGTTATGTATCTTGGCAACGATGATGCTAATCAACCATGTAAACTGACTTTGCTCTCTCTCTCTCCCCCTTAATGCAGTGAAATCCCAGCTGTCTGCAGGGAAGGAGTGACGCTGGCTCTCTGCAGTGCTGGGGGACACAGACAGCCCTTACCCCACCTGCTGCTTCTCCCACTACGCACAAGGTTTCTGCTTCAGCAACTCAAAAACTTGCTAAATGCTCCCTTGGGTAGAAAGTGCACAGTAATATCCAATACTGGCTGGAATCACCTTCTTCCCCCCTGGAGAACATCTTGGGAATTTGGTCCTCCTGTGGTTAGGCTCCTGGAAGGTTCTGCAGGAGCAAACCCCCATGGCTACGTGCTGGCATCTTCCTGAATAATGAGCAGGCTGGATCATTTGTGGGTCCCTATAGTGTGGTGTTAGACAGGAGCCTCTTGCTCCTGCTTTGCCCTCAACTCCTTGTGCCTTTTGCCGTGTGTAGGTGTCAGGTAGGAAATCCTACCTGTGGGGCCCGTGCAATTACTGGGAGATCTCACAACCTATCCAACCATCCCACTCTTGCAGCAGAAGGTGTTTTTCCTCCAGTATAAGTTATTGCTGGGAGGGGATGTAGCTCCTGTGCGGATGGAGTCCTGCTGCCTTCCTGCAGGGGTCAGGGAGAGCATCCGCCGCTTCCCTCCCCCCTGGGCCTGCAGCCAGGCAGGATGGGCTGCAGCCAAAATCCCAGCAGCACCAGCCCTGCCAACCAGCAGATTTTCAGCGTAGTGAAGTGAAGGATGAATCTGCAAGAAACCAAGGAGGAAACTTGACTTTTTTTTTTTTTTTTTCCGAGGAAACCACTGACAGAATTAATATCTCCCCACGGGCGGGTTTTTGGCTGCATCAGATCACCTTTCTCCTGGCCGCAGAGAGGAGACCAGGGAAAGTTTGAACTGGCTCTGGCCATTCTATAAACATTGATTTCTCTGTGTGTTTTCAGTCTGCCATGTGCAGTGAGTGCTCCGAACAGCCCATGCCATGCTGATTCATTCAGTGACGGGGAATAAAAACACAAGCTACGCCGTCAATATGAAATCAAGATTAATGGCTTTTCGGCTTGATTTCCTCTGTGTGAAATGAATCCCGCGTTGTGATTTGGCCATCTAATGTTTGTTCAACGTTAGGCTTTAATAGCAACTTCTCCGCGTGCTCCGGTCGTTTGTTCACATATTCTGGCCTTTCCCTCATCTCAGCCTTGTGCTGCTCTTGCTCTGCTTAGCCACAGAGAAAATTCCTGGGGATAATCACTTGCTTGCAGGGATTAAGTGTAAAAGAGCAGAAAATGAGAAAAAGAGCTTGGAGGTGGGTATGGAGAGCCAACCAGGGCTGCTGTCCCCGCAGTTTGCTTTGGCATCTGCATCAGGGTTTAGCTTGAATGTGCTCAGCTGGAAAACTGCCTCTTGTCTTCTGATGAGGGTGTGTTCGTGATGCCACTGAGCCCTTCTTCTGCCCTGGGGCTGACTGCCAGGATCCTGTATGATGAGGATGAGCCATCAGCTCTGACCTGTCCCATCCACTGGGAAAGGGTGCTATCAGCCTCATCTCCCTGGCTTATGGTCGGCTTGGAAGGAAGGAGCTTGGCTGAGAACAACCCACTGTCTCCATCGCATGGAGAAGAGAAATGTAATTACATCCATAGCATTTCCATCAATACGAGGCAGCAGCAGGCTGAGTCTCAGGGGAGGTTTTTCGTTGCGTTAAAATCTGACTTTATTAATTACCAGCCTCTGATCTCATTTGAGGGTTAAGTTTATGAAACTGAATCCTTATTTCTCCATTTTCCTTATTCAGCTGCCTTATTGAGTTCTGTATGTGATGGTCTGATCTGTGGATGGTTTGGACCTCACGGTCTCCCAGGGTGCCTGTGCAGGGGAAGTGGCGGAGCAAGGGGAGATGATGGAGTTGTACCAAAGTCCTGGTGAAAGACAGAGAAAGAAATTACATGTCAGGAAAACTGAAAATGGGGACAGTTGCCCGCTATCGAAGGTCTTACTCACAAAATATAGTTTATTTTCCCTTCGCTGGGAATTCCTCCTTCCCATGTGGGATGCTGGTGGCAGCACCCAGGGCCTCCACCCCTGCCCAGCGAGGGGACGCTGTGGTTGGGTGCTTTAGCAGGGCCACCATCAACCTTTGAAGCAGCCCAGGCTGCTCACCTCCTCCCTGGAAAAGCTTTCCAGCCTCTCCCTGTTCATCCAGACTTGGCTGCAGGCGCTTACGGGAGTGCCTGTTTTTTATCTAGACATCAAATATTTTTTAAAAGAGGGGAAATAGCCACTAAACAGCCCTTGAAGCTTTGGACTAGTGTCCAATTGCACTCGAAGAGCTTTGTTAGATAGTTGTAGTACTTTTCTGAGAGAAAATAGAGCAATTGAGCCTTGTAATTAAAAGCTATTCAGATAGCTTTGATCTTTCCCTCTGCGTCTTCACTTACCAAACCCAAATGCCGACAAGAAACTCTTGGTGATATTTACTGTCACTATTCTTGGCGTTTGCCTTTAAATTAACTCCTCTTCCTCCCTTCCAGCTGAAGGGAGATGGGGGAAGAGAAATGTGGCCATGTGCCATGTGGCTTTTCAAGAGGGCTTTACTTGGAAAGCTTTTTTGGTTTTTGTTTTTTTGGAGGCTTCCTGGTGTCCTGTCACTCCATGATAACAGTAAGTGTGGAGCTCCTCTGGAGGCCTCCAAGCTGCCCTGGATCAACGCTCTTTCACCCCAAAAGTGGCTGTGGGCACAGCCAGGGCTTCAGTGGTGGTGTAGATGGGGTAAGACCCAACATGGTGTGCCCGTGTATAGGACAAGGAGCTGCCAGTGCTGTGTCCCCATGGAGTGCAGAGGGTCCTCAGATGACCTCCTGACTCACCATGAAAGGGACACCAGCCTGGGAAGTCCCTTTCTCTTCAGCAGCAGGTGGGAAAGTCAACCACTGAGGGGCTGAGACCCTCTGAAAGCACCAAACCAGGCTTGTTCCTCCCAGAATTAGCAGTAAAGCCAGAGGGTCACTGTTTCCTCCCATTGTCAGTGGGACCATCAGTGTCACATTAGCACCCATTGTCCCTAATTGAGATGACACCCAGGGGCTCCCATCATCCGGCAGGCAACAAGGCGAGGGCTACAAGTGCTATGATAAGTCAGGTTGTACAAAAAAAGGACAAATTCTCTCTCTTGGATTGCTTTTAAGAGTATCCTCTAGAGACGTTTCTGCTTCATATCTTCCATATCCCAAGTTTTCGCTCATCCATTTTTAATCTCCCTTTTCAATTTTTTCCCATCGAGAGATGCTTCTGAGAGCCGGGCCCTCATCCCTCAGTGGGGTGTTATTTCTTTTCTCACCCGAAATCGTGCCCAGCAGTAGGAGACAGTGCGAGACTGCGTAAGTACCGGGGGATTACGGCTTTGCGGGGGAACGAGCTGCAGCACAGCTTGGATGAGGACAATTGATTGCAGCAGCCATTATTACTCGCTGCAGCACGAAGACTTACAAAGCAGTAGTAATTTCCCATCTCCACCTCTCATCTCAGATGCCTGCATTTAAAGCCTGCAGCGGGAACAGGAGCCTTGTTTGAACCCTAATTCCTGTTTCTGGGGTGGAAAATGGCTTCTTTTCCCTCTCCCAGGGATGATGAAGCAGAGAGCTTCAGGGCTGTCTGTCCTCCTGGGTGCAGCTGGAGCAGGGAAGGTGATGTCCTTCCTGGAGAGGAGGGAGGAAGGAACCTGCTGTCTTCCTCCATGCTGCTGCAGTGGGCAGGAGCAAGGGGGAAACCTTCAGCTCCTGCTGTAACCAGGGAGCTGAGAGGTTTCCTGGCACCTTTGCACTCATTAAGAGATCCAGGACTGTCCCGGAAGGAAATTTCCCTGGATTTGGGGCTGAGCTGGCTTCGCCGCTCAATGCACAACGGGCTGGGAAGGAGGTTAGGATGGGAGGGAGTTGTGCTGGTCACTGATTCATCCTCCTGCGACCCTGCAGACCCTGGAAGGGATGGTTGGTTTGGAAGAGTGATTTATTCAGTGAATTATTAACTGAATTCTTCTAGCCTTTAATTTCTGGCTAACGTGGGCTGGTGTAGCCAGCCCTACAAACCTGATGAAATTCCAATGAGTGAGCAGACATGAAGGCTTTCCCTGGGGTGAACTTGTGCGACGAGCGGGCGAATGTCTCCTCAAGGGTGGTTTCTGCTCTCCCAGGAACAACCAGGGAAAGCCTGGCCCCGGGTGCTGAGCCCAGACACGGACACCCCAAGCTTTTAGCCTTTCTCTGCCGAAGTGTGGTACCAGCCTACGTGTGAGGCTGAGCAGGGAGTGCGGGAGAGCTGGCCACAGCCAGCTGAAAGCAGAGAGTGCCGCTTAGTGCCGCCGGGATGAAACACAGGGACCCACCAGACGCTCCACCGGCCGGCAACACCGGCCAGCTCGGTGCACTGATGGGAGCCGAAGCCCCTCCTAAGCACCGGAGGACACCTTGGCCAGGGTAAGCCCCTTCTCTCCTTGTAGCCTTGCACCCCAGGAGAGCAAAGAGGAGCCGACACTCCTGCTTTCACGTTTCACATCGAGAGAAGCACAGATGCAGTCACGCTACTGCTGTAGGAGGAGAGGCTGAGAGCTGGGGCTGCTCATCCTCAGGGAGAGGGGCCTGGGGGGGGACCTGAGCGATGCCCGAGGGACCCAGACTCTTCTCAGCGGTGTCCAGTGGCAGAACAGGAGGCACAAAATGAAATATGGGAAATCCCATTCCATAGGAAAAATCTTTTACTGTGAGAGTGGTGAAGTACTGGGACAGGTTGCCCAAAGAAACATCCTTGGAGAAATGCAAACCCAAGTGGACATGGTCCTGGGCAACCCGCTATAGGTGACCATGCTTGAGCAGGAGGGTTGGACTGGACATTTTCCAGAGGTGCCGCCAACCTCAGCCACTCAGTGATTCTGTGACAGTTGTGACATTGGATTCAAAGGGGAAAAGCTCCAGAAACGACACTGTCAGGTCTGAAAGAAGGTGACCTACACTCGAGAGGTACTTTCCACTTAATGAAATGTATTAGGTTTTCCACCTAATGAAATATATTGCCTTTCCTACAGACCCGATTCCAATGAACAGTGGCGTTGCAGCTAGCTAGACAATTTGTGCACGAGGTGGCATCATTTGAGTCCGTTTTCTGCAGAGAGGTTTTTCCACTTCGGGAGCCCATTGCCACCAGGTGGCAACCGTGCTAAAGCTGTGGGTGCCCGTGATGCCTGCCTGTGCAACCTGGCTCTGCTCCCTGGCCTTGCCTGGGCGGCTCCTGAGTGCTTCTGCACTCCTTCATCTGGTGCTGGCACCTGCCTCTTTCCTTCTGAAGGTCACTCAGGACCACAGCACCCAGCTTTCCTTCCTCCAGGCCCTCATCTGCCGGGTCTTCCTCAACTTCTACAAATTCTTTGAATCATTTGATACCTCTTGAGAGCCATCAGCCCCTTCTAAGCAGAGGTGATCTCTTCTCCAGGTGCTTCCCTGTTCCTCCTCTTGTGCCTGGGTCTTGTTAAGTGATCACCCCGAGCACCTGCACGTGCCAACACACACAGACACACTGTCAGGAATGGGTTCTGAAAAATCCTTGTGTTTTCTGATAGTTGTAAGGTGCAGCTAAGGACAAATAGAGATGAACCATGAAACTTGGCTCAAGGAACCTTGTGGGCACTGAGTCTTGGGGTTTAAGGCTGTGGGAGTAAGGACCCACCACTGTGTTTTGTTCCTCATGAGGCTGGCTGAGACCAGGGATTCAGCTCTTAATCTTTACAGCAAGTTAATGTTACAGCTGGTTTAAAAAATGAAGTTCACACCAAAAGTCCAAAGTTCACACCTTTAACACTGAGAAGACAACACAATGATCTTGTATTCACAAATCACTTTCAGTTTTCTAAAAGGCAAACATGAAATTGCCATCATGATGTATTGAAGGTTGTTAATTTTGGTGTCAGAGCCCTGAGAGTGCTAAATTGCTGTAAGTGGCCTCACCTGGGACCTCCCCCCACACCCTCACCCATTGCTCCAGGAGCTCATTTAAGCAGAGCCCTGCAACCTCCCTCCCTGTTTTTTGGAGGGATACCTGTTTCCAGCCCTGCCTCTTGGGTGAACCTTGGACTTATGTTGCAGTGTTGTCTCCAGCCCCCTTTTCTGGACAGACCTTGGACACCTGCTGTAGGTAGGTTGTTTTCTGGATGGGCTTTGGTATGTGCAATGTAACTGGTCTGTAGCCCTGTCTTATTTGGTTTTCCCTGTCCTGTACTTTCCTGGTGGAGTCTGGGCAGGTAAGAGCTGAGCTTGGTGCTCTTGGGTCTGGGGAAAGCTGGAAAGGAAAACTTTAGCTGAGATGTTCTCTCTTTAAACCAGTAATAAATTTAGTTTATGTTTACTTACTTCAGCCCTGCAAGACAGCTTACTGCTGTGCTCAACTGGGCATCACCTTCTAGGACAAGGGCTGGGAGCATTTGTTTTTTTGCAGAGGTGATGAGGGGAGGTAGCTTCTGGCATTGTTTTGGCAGAAAAAGTCCACTCCAATTCAACAAGGTCCTTTGGTAGAGCTAAATTAAGGGAGTTGTGGGACATGCAGTATCCTCCTGGATGTGGTAGGTCACTGTTAAGGACTGAACATGGTAAGGAGCCTTGCTCACCTCTACATTGATGGTGGAGGTGAGACTATTGCACAGCTGTGGAAGCTGGAAGATGTGGTGTGCTTATCCCACTCCCCTCAGTGAGGGAGAGGCTCCCTTGCTTGGAGAGGGAGGATGAGTTTTCAACATGTTTATGGTAGTTCTTGAAGTTTTTGATACTGTATTTCTGATTTCCAAACTCTTCTCAAGCTCTGGGTCTGTTGAAGTACTTTGTTTTACTATTTATCTGTTAAAGAGGAATTTTATCTGCAGTGCTTGCTAGGCTTTTTCTTATGGCTTACAAAGCAAATTAACTTTGTTATCCATCTATGATATTTTATTTTAAAGTAGATAAAATGCAATATATCAATGCAAAGACATGAGACAAGTAGCATAAGTTTTCCCTGACGAAAGAAGGACCAGTCTCTTTTTTTTCCCATGAGGTTTATTTCATTAATCACTCTCAAATAAGTATATATTTGACACTTAATAGGAACAATTAGTTAAAAATAATTCCTACCACAAATTCCCACAGTTGCCATAGTATTTTTTTATGGTGTGTTATTTAACACTGTTTTTGAGACCCGAGTCTTGCTTTTGGTTTAAGGTTAACTTATGTTAACAGCTCAGGAAAGAGGGAAGTTGGGGTGGAAAATAGGCATCTCTTAAAATCAAAAACAAACCCATAACACATGTGGGCACGTACATGGATATGAAAATGGTTCATTTTCTCTCCCAAATACTTATCTTCCATTCTCTGTCCATTTTGTTGATATGTCATTAAAAGTGCTTGTGAGCTTTGCTCCATGAAACACCCCTCCAAATAACAGCTATTAAGAACTGAGCATTACATTAATCTGAAAGCTGGTCTCCAGCGTGTCTGTGCTGTACAGCAGATGGCAATAAAGGACCACTATGTAATAGAAATACACCTCAGTAAGGGAAGTTTTCTGTCCTAATGCTTCACGGTGTGTGATTAAAAACAAGAATATAGAAATACAACTTTGAGAAGTTGGGAGGTGGAGAGAGGGGGGAAAAAGCAGGACTGGCAAGTAAGCAGGACAAACCGTGTGAATGATAATGATAAACAGACATACAGGTTACATGAGAATGAGAGAACAAACATTGTACATTCATGAGTCACCCCTTCAGTCTGCAAAGTTGCCCCTGCAAAGCCATGGGGGGAAATGGGACGGACCTGTGAGCCCCAACCCACTGTTCAAGAAGTTCTGCATTCCAGCATCTTCCGGAAACTTTTCCGAAAGCTGTCGTCCAGGAAAGCATACAAGAAAGGATTCAAGCATGAGTTGGCATAGCTTAGGCTGGTGATGAAGTAGGATATACCAATGACCATGGAGGTCTGGGGCAAGTCAGTGGTCAAAGCCACAATGGTGGCCAAGTGGAAGGGAGTCCAACAGAAGAGACACACAGCCAGGACTATGAAGACCATAATAGTGACTTTCTTCTTGGCTTTGTCCAGGGCTTTAGCATTAGAGTTCAAGTGCATGTTCCTTAGCTTGTAGAGCATCATGGTGTAAAGGATGCAGATGGTGGACACCGGAATGGCAAAACCAAGGATGAGGGTGTAGATCCTGCTGGCTTTGAACCAAAACCTTTCAGGCTTGGGGAAGTTGAGACCACAACTCTTGATCTCCAGGTCATCTATGTAGACATTGGCAAAGATGATGAAAGGGAGAACTATGATGGTGACTAGGATCCAGATGCACAAACTGACAATCCTGGCTGCTCGGTATGTACGATGTGGCATCCTCTTGGACCTGACTGTAGCCAGTACTACCAGATACCTGTCTATGCTCATCACTGTTAGGAAATAAATGCTGGAGAAGATATTGTAGTGGTCTATGGACAAGATGACCTTGCAGAGGACTTCTCCAAAGGGCCAGTAGTGGAGGAGGTGTTCAGCAATATTAATGGGTAAGACAAGTGTGAACAAGTCATCAGCTATAGCAAGGTTCAGGATAAACATATTTGTCACAGTCTTCATCTTGGGGGCCTTGAGGATCACATAGATGACAGCAGTGTTGCCTGTGAGCCCAACGGCACAGATCACAGAGTAAATCACAGGGAGGACAATGTAGAAATCAGCTGCCTGCTCTTGGAATGTGAGGTTGAACCTCATGCTGTTGTCCAGGTAGCAGCTGTTGCCTGCATTGCTGCAGGTCCTGTTCAGATCATCCCACAGAGAGCTGTTTCCCATGCCCGCTGGTCACAGACTACCCTCGGATGTCATCGAAAGCCCTGCTAGCTCAGCAGGGAGAGCCTTTTTTCTGTTTGAGAAGCAGCTGCTGTCTCATTTAGAAGTGGATTATTTCCAAAAAGTGGGCTGTGAGGCAGCATGGACTATCTGACTTACCTCTCTGTCCCCCACCATTGGGGAAGTTAGATTTTGAAGTGATCAGGAAGGGGGAAAAAATGATTGAAAGACACAAAATGCTCCATGAAAAAAGCAAACGAGAATTATAACTCCCTATGTAGATCAAGGAACTCTTCTCTCGGACAGCATCCCGGTGAGTTGTGGGTTTTCTCTGCTGGGGAAGTCCAGTGGCTCCAGTTCAACTCCCTGCAGCAAGAGTTCTTCCCGGGGCTGGCAGGAACAGGGAGGGTGAGATGAAGCTTTGTGCCCGGTCGGATATTCACAGCCCTTGGATGGGGGATGGCTGCTGTTTCACTTGCACAGTGCTTGCTTTTCTGTGCTGGAGCAGAAGCGTGGCAGTGTTTAATTAGTGCCTTTGTGTCGGAGTTCAGACTCTTTTCATTGACTGAGATTTCACAAACAATGAAGAAGTTTCCGACACGGCTACTCCCTGCTCCCAAGGTCCCCTAGCAAAAGAAGGAGGAAGGGGAAAAATAGAGTTTAAGGAGTATTTCCAAACCAGACGGTTACACTGCAATTTAAGCAACCCTTTTAGAAAGGATAGGTTATGAGCTTATTCAATATGAACCCATCCCCATTACAAACTGTGGCAGCACGATAAACTTGGCACAGATGGACAGACAAACCTGTAAATCTCAAAAGTTTGGGATTAGTCAGGGAAGGGGAGGAGGAAGAAGTACCCTGAGAGCAAATCCACTTTAGAGCCAAAGCAAGAATTACCCCATCTGTTTACATCCCTAGCAGTTGCCACATCCACCGCTATCGCCTGACCCCTACTTCCAGGAATTCCTCCGCAGGGAAGCGAACAAACAACCGACCCCCCGTGAAGATCAAAGATTTGGCAACTAGTCCCTGGGCTCTGCAAATAGAAATGCCTCACTTCGCTTGCTTTTTCTTTTTTTTTTTTTTGTCGTTGATGTTGTTGCACAGGGATAAAGTGAGCAGGAAAGGTGGGATTGGGAATGGAGGGTTGAAGTGCCCCTTACCTGGCGAGCGGCTCCGGCTGCCTCCTCCGGCACCTGCTGCTCGGCACTGTTGAGCCTCTTCTCTCTGATCCGAGTTGGAGGAGGGTCTCTGGGATGCTGACGTTACCCGGCTTTGCAATCATATCAACACGATGGCTCTGTGTGTGCATCGCACATCTCGGCAATTAGCACTTCTTCACACCAGGGAAAGGGGGGGGAGGAAAAAGTTTTGGTGTGGTTTTTTTTTTTTTTTCTCTGCAGGGCTATTTAAATAGTAAATAAGGTGGATGCTGGTGAGCAGCTGATGCTCCAGAGCTGTTCTCCTCAGGAATGAGGGAGATGTTGAGGTGCACAGGCAGCACCCAGGGCTGGCAAGCTGTGGCTGGCTGAAGGAGGGATGTGGGAAGCAGGGGGGTTAAACTGCTTCAGCAGGGAACACCGGCTGGTTTTAACAAAGGAAGACACACAACGTGGGGGAGAGGGAGTGGGTGGAGGGTACACAACATTACGGGTGCTCAAAATGAACAAATAAACAGAGGTACCTTGCCAGATCTGTGCTGGTTTCAGCTGTTCTGGGGGAGTGCAGCTGATTTTCCTCTGCTGGGTCTCTGGTCCAGCTCTGGGAACGCAGCTAAAGCCTTCAGGTGTGATCCACAAGATGCAGGAGTCCTGTGAAGCCTGGCAGAAATGCACCTCGGGTCACATACCAAACCCAGCAACAGTATAAGATCACTTTACCTTCATGTTCCTACAAAAAGAGGAAAAAAGGAAAACAAGGGTCTTTTGATTCTCCTTTAGTCTTTTAAGTGTATCCCCCAGCTGCAGGTTGCCTGACCTTTGTTTCAATACCAGATGAGAGAAAATGCAAGCATCCATCAGTGCTGTGCCTGGCCGTCTGCGGTGTCATTTAACCAAGCAAGTCACCTCCTTAAAATGAGCGATGGAGGGAAGAGCTGTGTTTGACTTTGTTCCTCTTCTGGGGATACTTACCCTTTTCTGGCAAGATTATTGCACACCAGTAACTGGGTGGGAACAAAACACTGCATTGCACTCAGGGAGGTAACTCCCTAAGGCCATGGGTACCACTGACTTTTCAGCAGATGGTCATTTGTTTTTTTATGCCCAGTGTACAACTCTTACGGATATTTTCTGTATTTCAACCAAAATCCTGACTGTTTTCAACCAAAATCTGGCCTAAGCAAAGTTAAACAGAATAAAGATTGGCCAAGAAGATCCACAGGAATGATACAGATGGCCTTCCTTCAGATGAAAGACCCCCAGAGCCTTCCTCCTGCCTGTTTTTTGGGAAAGCTGGCACAGTTCACAAGTAATTGTAAGGGAAAGAAGGTTTTCATAGGTCTGCAGGGGGAAAGTGGTTTTCCAGGATTCACTGTTGTCTTTGTCACCGAGAAGGAAATACAGAGAGAGGGAGAGAACTCCAGGAGAATGTGATGTTAAATTTACTAATCTGTAACTATTCCCCAAAAGGGGCAAAAGGGTGTAAAATTTTCACTGAAAAATCCTTCTGTTGTGACTTTCTGGCTTGTCAGCGCAAAGCACGTCTCTTGGGTCTCTGGGAGAGCTCAAAAGCTGCCTTTTCACTCCTCAAACTGTGTTACCTTGGAACAGGCTGCTGGGCTACCTTGGTTGGTGGCTGTGTGCCCAGATGCTGTGTGTTCAGGGACATGTCCCCAGGGGACGGGGGGGCTGGCTGGGTTCCTGCAGACTATGAGTAGGCTGTGCCCTACATGGGGTCCACATCCCTCCCACCTCCCTATTCCACCTTACTTCTCGTTACCCCTAGGAGCACAACCTCCTGTGTGCCTTAGGATGTGTTTGATTAAAACAACCTTGTCAGAGGTGAGAAGGGGACTAAGAATTTCATCTCGTCCTCTGGTGCGAGTAGAGGGGCTTTTGTTTCTTTTATATCCCCCAGACAAACAGCCGGTGCCTGCTCTGAGCTGTGCTCCTTGCCTAGTTCCTCTAACAGATTTGCAGTAAAACTCACCTGCTTTGGGGGCAACAATTGCAAACAGGTCTAAATTCACGCATGAAGTTGCTTTGCAGCAGGAGCAAACCAGAGAGGACTTTGCCTCTTGAAACCCGTGTTCACGCTATGCAGCTCGAATCAGCTGTGCAAACAGAAAGAAAAGGTGATATATTAGGGAGGGGGAAATCCCTTCCCAGGCTAAGCCACTGGGAAGCCATTATTGCCATCATAAAGTTGACACGCTGCTGACTCCAGACAAAGGCCATCCATCATCCTGGAGTCCTGGAGAACTGAGCTGCTGGCAGTGCCTGGGGGACACCAGGAGTGCCCGGCACCAGCAGGGGACAGGCAGGGTAGAAGCTTTCTTTGTCTGGGTTGTTTTTGGAGAGCACAGCAAAATATCTGCTCAAATGAGCTTATTTCCCCACCAGCTGTGTGAGTGATGCCATCTGAGTCCTCTGTGATGCTACAGCCCTCCAGCAAGTGCATGTTGTCTAGAGGGTTGTTGTCTAGGGCAGAAGGTTGCTGCCTCTAACCAGGTTTCATTCCTTTTGAGGAGGACTTCTCCGGGTCACTAGGAGTGAAGCCCACCTCACCTCCCCTCTGAATCCACAGGGCAATTAAAGAGTTACTCTGGATCAGTCCCTGAGATGGACCCCCTTTTTCTTCTCCTTTTTCAAAGTCACAGTAATTTTGGCTGGATGTAGTCTTGAGACTTTGTTGAATTAAGGCTGCTTTTTATGCAGGAGCACCAGGAGAGGTGAAACCAGGCTTGCTGGAGGGGTGGCTTCACTGGGGAAGGGAATGAGTGTGTTCTTCCTGCAAGGATTTGCAGGGGTAGCAGACACGTTCAGCCACTTAAAATGAAATGAATTAACTGTGGGAGAGGAAAGAGAGCTGATTATGCTCTGCTCTACTGGGGGTGGTTGTGTTGGAAGCTTTTCATGCACCTGTGCTACTGCTGCCTGAAGTCACAGTTCACCTTTAGATCTGCCAGTAGCTTTCCAGGGCTCTTTTACTCCCCTTGAAAACTGTGTTCTTGTCTTTGGAGTAGAGTTCAAGGAGAGGTGCTAAATAAAGCAAAATGAAATTGGCTTCTTCGTTATCCGAGGTGCCCCTCAAGATGCACCTTGCTCTTGGCGTTCTTGCTTTGGGGACAAAGTATGATCATCACCCTGTGACCATGGTGCTGGGAGTCCCCGTCCTTTTCTGGGGTAGGTTTTGAGCCTCCCCTCCGTGTATGTGAGACACTCATCCTGGGAAGATCCATAGACAATTTGCAGAGATGGAGAGGAGGTTTGACTGAAAAGCTGGGGCTCAGAGAAGGGTGTAATCACACTAATTGCTCAGATCTGGATTGGGATTGTTGTTCTAGGACTCCAGCTTTACTGAACACCTAAAGTGATTGCTTTCTCCCCTGCTTTGCTTCCCAGCTTTGGAGGAAGGGGTTGTGCAGTGCTGGGCTCAGCGTCTGTCCCTAAACCACCAAGCAGCAGTCCTTTGCTTCCCAGGCCCTGGGCATGACCATGAAGCTCCTGCAGTCACCGGAGAAGTCCCTGTGACTGGGTCCAGCCTGATAAGACTGCTTTGCTTTGCCCCTGCCCCGCCAAGGGATTAGCAGAGGAGATAATTCTGTTTTATTGGGCTCCCGCTGCTGTCAAAGAGTCAAGTTCATCTCGGGGACATAGATACACAATCAATACGCTTTGCTCACCAAAACAAAATGTTCTCCGCTGACTATCTTGCAGTCGCTGGTTATTAGGGTGATTTATTTGTATGAGGTGTTCAGGCTTTTCAAAAGATGGTACAGCACTGCAGGTTAATATCCAGAACCGATTATGTCGAACGGTCTGTAAGTGGTGGCCTTTGGAGAGTAAAGGCAGTGTGCGTGGCCAGGTTATTTATTGTAGGATAGCTGTCACTGTGCTGTCACCTCTGCCTTGGGGCTGAGTCTCCCCCTCGCTCCTCTGGTCCCAGCTCATGGATGCACAGAATTTGGCCAATGCATCCCCCAGGAACCAGCTGCTCCTTCTCCGAGTGATGCTGGCTCAGCAAAATAGCAGTTGGTGGGTGTTGGGGTGAGCTGGAGAGGGGAAACCTGAGCTTATTCATCACCCCTGTGCTCAGTGCTTCCCCCTCTGCCACAAGCTGGGACACTGTCCTCCTGCTTCCTAACCCTTCCCAGCCAAAGCAAGCCAGGCTGGCTGAGGCAGGTGATGGTGCTCACCTTCTGGGATACTCCTGGGAACCAGGCAAGGGGTGTAGGTCCTGATTTTTTGGGGGAATGAGGATAGGGAAAATGTCTGCCTTTGGTCATGATTGCAATGGATCCAGCAGCCAGTAACAAACCCAACCCACCACAGACTGCAGTGAAGGCAAAGTGGTCTTGGAGGTGCTTTAAAGGAAATAAGAGTCCACATCCACACTGGGCTCCCTAGTGCTGTGCTGCTGGCAGACAAAGGCTGTGTAGGACATGCATGGTGCTACAACCCATTGGCATCTCATGCAGGAACTTTACATTATTTAGTTGCTATTAAGCTGGTTATTATACAGCTGCTAAAAAGCCTGGATATCTGTGCCGCTTCCAGGTTGGTAGTTGTTGCTTTCACCTTTTTAATGACATCTGAACTGTTGCTTCTGAAAAGTCACCTTTTTTGTCATTTCTTGACCCACTTTGAAAGTCGTGAGGCTTTGCAAAACACGGTGTTGTGGTAGGGTTATAAGACATCCTTGGAAAACCAGCGTGGAGCCCCCAGGGATGCTGTCTGGCGAGCAGGTTTGGTGCAATGTATTCTAATATCTCTAAGCAACAGCTAAATGTGTCACCTCGTCTGCTTAAGTAGCAGAGCTCCTCTGGCCTAAAAGCCTAATCATCGGAGGGTTATGGAGTGCAAATTGCTGCTGAATGGATTTGCTGCTTTGTTCACTCCAGTTTCCCCTCCCTGCCTGTGTTATGACAGTGAAATGACTCATATCCACCTTAATATCATGTTTTAGAAAAATGTTTTAATATTTGGTACAACACTCATTGTTTAAAAAAAAAACAACACATGAAATCTGGCACATTTTTTCAGTGCAATTATACAGACCCAGCACCTTTCTCCATACACTCCTCAGGCCAATAAACATGGTGGAGTTACAAGGTTTAGAAAATCATCGATATATTCTAAGGAAAAAAGGGAAAAGCAGGAGGCCTGACTTGAGCTTCATGAAACTTGACTCTGTTGTTTTGGACTGCAACCACTTATTACAGCTCACTTTTGCGATTAATACCAGCCTGACCTATTTAAATAGGTCATTGTAATTCATGTGGCCAAGTATCTGCTAATGAAAATTCGGTTTTTAAGAGCGTGGTCCTTCTTGGATGTGTCAGGGTGATGGAGAAGATGAAACCTGTGTAACTGAGGTGAACTTGGTAGGAAATGGTGTGCTATGAAACACCAAGCAAAAAAAAAGAAAAGGGAAGGGGATTAACTGCTGCAAAGTGATGTTTATGGTGGGTGCTGTCTGTTCCTCTGCACCTCCTGGCCATGGATATAGCAGGGACGTTTGGCTCTGAGCAAGTGAGGGAGGGATTTGGTTCAGCATCTGCACCAGAAATAATCAGAAGAGAAGCATCAGGCAGTAGGACCTGGCTCTTCTCTCTTTAAAATCCAATCTGGACCCCAAAGCAAAGCCCCAGGATTTAATTCCCTGGGGAACTGAAGCTGCTGGGTTGCTGACTGGGGTTTTCACAGCCTGCTGGGGAAAATGGGGTCCCCATCAGAAATCCTGTTGATGCAAATTTAATTGTAGATAACCACGCCATAAAGAAAATGTTTCAGAGGAGGAAAAGCGGGAAAAGAAAAGAAATAATAATAATAAAAATACTTCTGCATTGTTTACTGGGAATAACTTCTGAAGCGTGAACTCCCCGGCCCATGCAGGGCCTCCCGCCAAGTGAGTAATTTCAGACTGAGCGGGAGAAGGGGTTTTGTGTTGGAGGGGATGAGTTATGACCAAATAAGTCTTTCCACTTCTAATACCAGTGATCCTCAGTAATATCATTTTACCGATAAGGAGCACACTCGGGCTCTGTGAGACCTCTCCATCTCCACCTGCTTCTCAATTCCACTTGAAGTAGGAGGAAAATGATTTCCTTGTAAATGGCCCGTTTGCACTGACTTCTGCAAACTCTCACTGAGGCTCCTTGCTGGGAAGTTGATTTTAATTTTTTTTTTTGGTAATAATTGCTTTATTCTTGTAAATGCTAAGTGATGCATTTCTCTGCCTCAGATGTCAGAAGGTACAAATGCTGCACAGAAACACTCCCCAACTGCATCAATAACCTTTTTTTGTGTTTTTAGTAAGTCCTAGATAACTGCAGAGAGTAGTTTCGCGTCTCTGCAGGTTACGTGGCAATCAATTACATGTCTGTCCTCCAACCCATCCTCATTCACAGGGAAGGTGTGATAATTCCTTACTCTGCAATCAGGCGCTGGCAGTGCCTGTTTTCTTGTGGATTTACAGGCTCAGATGAATAACACCATACTCAGCAGCCAGGTTGTGGAGGGATAGAGGTGCTTTTCATTTTTGAGACTTCAGATCTCCCTGTTATTTGGCCAGGATTTGAGGTGAGAAGAGCTTATTGGGCTGTAGTAGCATCTTCCCTGTTTTCTCCGTGGAGCCCTGAAGTACTTCTGCTTGGTTTGCTCTGTTTTGTGTGGAGCAGCCCAGATCCTTCTGCAGCCCTACAAGGGATAGGGGGTTTCCTGGGTTGGACAGAAAAACATCCATGAGAGAGGCAGAACCTGATGAGTTTACCCACGGCTGGTGTTCCCACCTCTGCTCTGGTTTTTTTCCCCTTCCTTACTGACCTGGGGCACCTAAATAACAGACTTTATAGTTTTGTTGACTGTATTGAAATTGGTAAAAGAGTTTATGGGTTTCTTTCCAGCATGAAAACAAACTCAATTTTGCCCATTACATAAGGGAAAAATGATATCAGGCAGAAAGTGATGGGAAAAAGCTTGGGTGATCAGTGGAGCTTTTTCATGTGGCTGCAGGGAGGGAAAACACAATTGGGGTGTGTGAGATGTCGTTAACGTAAAAGCAACAAAAGTGACCCAAATGGTGAACGAGCATCAATTGAGGTGGCATCATTGTCTGTAATGGAGCATCTTTGACCTCTGCCACCGTGCTGGCTCCTTTGCCTGCCGAGAGGCGCTTCTACTGCAGCTGATTGTGCCTGGCATTTCCCTTTGGATTGCAGAGCCCGTTCTTAGAAAACAGGTTGGCTTTTTTAACTCTCTTGAGCGTTGGACTGAGGCAGGAGATGTGGGGATGGGTTGGTGAGCTGGTTTGTGTTGTCTTGGCTGTTTGGTGTTCTGCTGCTTCCCGGTGCTCCTGCTGGTGACGGAGCTATTTGTTGGGCTCCAAAGTGATCCCAGGCACACTGCTTTCGTGGAAGAGCTAAAGAGAAAAATAGGCTGAAAACTACCTGGAGACCTAAAAATTACCCGGGGACCTGCATGGGAGCAAAGGTGGAGCCTGTATGGGGGAATCTGCCCTTGTGGGGGGGTCACTTAATGCATGGAGAGCATCGTGTGAGCATCTACAGTGGCTTGTCACCCCACGGAAACATGTTCCTGCCGGGGGGAGATTTGACATCGCAGCCATGTGGCTTGGAAAAAAAAAAACCAATACAACCATCGAGGCAAATTTCCCCTTTCATCTCCCTTTCTCGCCAGGAAAGGCAGGGCGTCTGCCTGCTGTATTTCATGAGTAGGAAATCAATTGCTGAGGGATTCCCGCTGGGAGATTTGTGCCTTATGAAATTCATGCCGGGGGGCAGAGAAGCAGGCTGGGGAGCTGGAAACGATAGCTCAGTCTTCCTCCCCTCTGCTGCTTTAATTGTTTGTAATGACTTAATAAGCAGCACTAAACAGGGAAGCTGATCCTTCCCTGCAGCAAACGCAGGCATGCAGCACTTTATTAGCTTTTCTAGGGCCTCTGGTTGGAATTGCTTTGCTGTATTTTCTTTTTTACGGGCTTGATCCAAAGCCTGGGGTGATCGGTGGGAAAACTGTCGTCTTTGTGGTGTCAAGGGTCTGAGTGTTGAGCCAGCACCAAATCCATGCAAAGATCTGGAAAGGAAGTAATATGGAGAAATGACATCATTTAAGTAATGAAATGTTTTTTGCCTTGGCATCCCATGCGTAGAAATGCACGCCAGGGAGAGGAAGAGCAATTCAAGTAAAAAAAAAAAAATAAATAAACCAGTATTTGCAGAAGAATGAATGGAAATAGCTTTGTCGTTTAGGCTGGAAATGAGGAGAACCACTGTGCCCCTCAGAAGGGTGCAGACACGGAGCAGCTGCCCACTGACAACAGGCAGATGGAGAAGCAAAATCCCAAACTGAAGGCTTTTAAGGTGGAGCTTTTTGGATGTGGGGGCCTGTGGAGTCAGATCTTGTGAGTCCCATGGTCAATGTAGGTAGCTTCCCAGGGGAACATCCTGCCCCATGGCCAGGGAGCTGCTGCCTGGCTGGTGGCAGGTCTGGTCCCACAGGGACAATTAATTTCTCACCTGGTGGCTCAGCAGATCGTGGGGGAAGACCCCAACCTACCTGACTGCTTACAACTGAAAGGGATTTGAGTCAAATTGATGCATTTCTGCTCTGAGGGATGAAGTCTTGATTTCTCACTGGTGTTGCTTGAATTGGGTGGTATTTCTCCAAACTGCTTGAAGAAACCCTCCACAGATCCCCTGCTCCTCCCACTGTGTCTATCTCCGTGCTCTGATCCTCAGAGTTTTTTCTTTAAACCACAAGAACTGAAAATTGGATGGGTTTTGCTGCCTCTTAGCAATGTACAGCTCAGGGGGAAAGAAACTTTCTATTCCTCACTTTTTTCTATGATAAAGCCTTCTGCTTCTCTCTCTGAAGGAGCAAGAAGGAACACTTTATTTAAAGCTAACAGCCCAATTGAATTCCCTTTTTTTTTTTTTTGAACAAAATAACAAAGTTATTTACGTTAAAAATAACTTGAAATTTTTGAAGAGATCTTCTGAGAAAATATTTCTCTGGGTGACTGATTACAAGTGGGTATGGGAAGGAACTCTTTGCCTCGAACCGCTCAAACCAGTAATTTTTTCCGAGTAGATGTAATTACATTCTCAGGACGAAAAAAGATGTAGCAGACCCAATGAGCTCTGAGCTGATCTTCGTTCTCTGTCAATGACCAAATTACAGCACACAGTTACTGCCAGCTCGGCTGGACAAAACGTTGCCTTTGGGTTATTAGGGGTTTTGTCAAATCTCTGCGGCATGAATCATGTTCATGTACTTGGCTATCTATTGGCTTCAGCTGTTCCTGCTGTCCATGTCTATTGTAAGGCAGCTCATTTAATTAGGTTGTCCTTTTAATTCAGGCATGTGCAACTTTTTCTGCTTCTAGCCCCAGTTTTCAGCTGGACAGACGTTTTCTTATCTGTGAGTGTATTCAGTGATGGGCACGCAGGTGAAGAGAAGGAGTTGGCAGGTGATAATTTATAGGACTTTCTACAATGGCTGGAAAGCCCAGACTTCAATTTCCATCTCCTTAAAAATGTCAGTTGTCTTTGTTTCTTCTACTGCTCGTTATGCTGCTGCGCTTGTGGTCTTTGTGGCTGGTCTGAATTTATGGCTTGAAAGTGCAATTATATGGCTTTCAATTATTTTCACTCAGAAGAATCTTGTATGTAAAATGAAACAAATTTAACCTTCTAGTAACCTGAAGTCAGTTTTGACACTTAATGCCTAGGATTGTCCAGTTTTAACTGGGCAAATTTACATTAATTCTTCATGGTCTTATTGTCATTTATTTAAACAGAAAAAAGAGCTGTGCCCAGCAGATCCCTCCCTGACACAAAAATGATGGAGGATGAGGCATTGCCCATCATCCTTCCTAGACTATAAACCTTTGCCCTCTAATTTGTTCTCGGTAACGGACTTAGAGGGCTCAAGGATGAATGGATGCTTTTCTCCTCTAAGTGGGCATTTATCACTCAGGGTTGCCCCACAGCAATGATGTGGAAGAAAAGTATGATGTAAAGTAACTCATTTACTGTTCCTTATACCATAGGACTGAGAACTAAGCTGTGTTTTATGAGTTTTTTTCCTTTCTCCAAATATCTCTTCTAGCCCAACAGGCACAGATGGAAGGAGGAAGGAGCAGGCGTGTGAAGAAAGGGATGCAGGTGGGAATAATATTTATGGGAAGATTGCCTGCACCATGGCTCTGCCACTGTGTGAGCTACTGGAGTAGATGGAATTTAAGTAAATAAATTTTCCCTTCTTTTGATGCTTCTTTTTAAGTTTTCAAGCCTCTGTGTGTGGTTTTCTCTTGTTTGTTGGTGAGATTAGGAAGCAAGGAGATACCAACTTGTCCTGAAGTTCAAACAAACCTGCCTGTAGGCAAAGAGTCTGACTTGCTGGAAGGTGGAGCTTTCCATGAGTGAAAATCATCTAGAAAAGAAATAATTTGGTGGCAGAGGAAGGAGACAAAAAGATTGGGGAAGCGATCCCTGCCTGGTTTAAATGGCATAGTGCCTGTTTGACTGCCCGGGAGCCTGCAGAGATGCCCTGGCATCAGCTGTCCTTCTGCTGGGCCATCCCTGTCTGCTGGGCTGTGAACATGCTGTTGTGGGATGTGATGGACAGTGGGCACAGCTGGATCCTTGTTGTCCCCATCCCACTCAGGGCAGCCTTATTAATCACTCCTTTTCCTGGTGTGTCCCCATCATCCTTAGAGGCAGGGCTGAAACTGGGGGAAACAGGAGGATTGAATTGCTCCTTTTTACTGAGAGAAAAGGAAGGATTTGCAACGTGCTGAGCTCCTGTTTGCGGGAGGAGAGGGATGCTGGCGGGTCCGGGGCTGTTCCTGCTGGGGTCCCCCCTTGCTGCAGAAGCTGTGTTTTGAGGCACGGACACCTCCTCCCCCAGAGCTGGGGTTGGTTGTTAAATGCCACCAGCAGCTCTGCTTCGTGGTGAAATTACAGCAGTTTGACATCCAGGTGACTTCAGTGCAGGGACCTGGCAGCGGTTACTGCCTTGCCAGCTTCAGAGTGAAGAGATTATCTGATTTAGCCCAAATCTCTTTCATTGTGAACTGAGTAAAATTGCCTCGTATTTGCTCAGTGCTAAAAATCCATCAGAAGCCGATTGTCAAGCCCTGCTGGGGCTGCTGAGTAATGGGATAACCCCCTGCAACGGCACCACGAAATGGGAGATTGGGATAGAAATATTAAGAAATGACATTTCCAGCCGTTTGCGGGCTCTGACATTCTGATGTTGGCTTGATGCTGTCAAAGGGGTTGATTTTAATGACTTTAGAGGCGTTTGCTCAAAGGGCAGTGAAATGCACTTGAGGCAGCAATTGCATCTCCGGTCCCTGCAAGAACCTCCATCTCCCTTTGTGTTCCTCAGCGCTGAAATCCTGCAAGGACACAGCAAATCTGGGGCTCTGGGAAGACTCAGTTGTGTCAGATTTTTGAGAGATTTGAGGCAGGACATGGAAGCAGCAACAGAAGGTGGTGTAAGCCTTCATCCTTGTGCTCTCCTGCACAGTGATGCTGCAGGGATTCTGTAAAGCATCTTCTGTATCTACTGGTTGTGGTGGTCGGGGGGGAAGCAAGTGGCAAAGTCCTTAATTTCTTTATTTCTTGGAGCTTCAGGCATGTGTTGAGTGGCTGAGCTGCACCCCAGGGTCCAGCCTCTGCTGCTCCTTGTATTGGCTGGTGCTTCTGAGATCTCTGTGATTTTTATCTGCAAACTCTCTCTCCTACCAGCCTGCACTTTGCTTTAAAAATTCGATACTACATTGGCAGCTGAAAAGGACCCCAGAACTGAGAAGGATTTGAGATGTGATTTGTACCACAGGCTCGTTAAAGCAGGGGAAATGCAGTGTTCCTCCTGTGCCCAGAGCTGCTAATCTTGTTCTCAACGTTGAAAACCTCTCCAGCTTCTCTCATTAGACCTAAATTTTATTATTGTTTTGACTTCACGCTTCTTTCGCACAGGCTTTCCTTCCTGCCTTGGCTCAAAATGTGAGCCCTGAGAAGAGAAATTTTGCTGAGCCTTGGCCATGGACGCATCCCCCATCCTTGCTCCTAATGCTGCCTTTAATTATCTTGGGAATCTGAGCATGGAGGGAGCTGGTGGTGACTTTAGAGAAGGGGGCTGAAAATAAGGCAGGCAGGCAGAAGTGCAAATGCCGTGTCTGGGTGACGGCAGCCTGCGCCGCCGTGGGGATTTGGACCGAGTGAATTAATGCTTTTTTTTTCTTTCTTTTCTGTGAATTGATGACTCCTGTGTCGTCTCCTCCTGAAATTCCTACGTAAATGGCAGTGGGATGCGAATGTGTTATCGCAGGTGGTGGATTGAACCTGGTGAACAGCACGGTCAGTCCCTGCCCTGTGTCCGACGGTGACCAGGAGCAGATGTTCCCAGCCTGGCACGAGGATGAAATCCTGCCAGCACGGAGGAGCAGCTCCTGAGCCGAGGGTGTTTAAAGACTTATCACCTCCCTGGCCTTGCCAGTGTGCCTTTAATGCATCCTTTATTGCAGAAAATAGTTGAAACATCCAAATGTTAAAAGGGTAAAAGTATCTGTGCTGTTTTCAGCTTGGCCTGTGAATTATTCTGGAGTTTTGGCTCTTTTTCTGCAGGTGAAGAGTTACTCAATGTTTTTAGAATAACTTTTTAGTGGAAATATTGCCTGCCTTGGACTCCTGTCACCCTCCTTCGGGAAGCAGGCAATACACTGAGACCCTGCAGGGGGATCTCTGGGCCATAGTGAGATTGTTTGGTAGAAGTGCCCTTGGAGCATAATTCAGTGTAAAGCATTAGTCCAGCCCTGATGTTAATTCTAGCTGATCTGTCAAATCTGCCCACATAAGATTAGGGATTTGGAATTGCACTTGTTGTTGGTTCCTCAGGTCTTGGTAGAGTCCTCTGGATCATAAATCAAGACAAGGCAATTGGGTCAGGGGGTGATTTTAAACATATATTTTTTTCAACATACATCTTTATCTCGCTATAACCCAATTATTATTCACTAATTTTCCAGTAGGGTTTTTGTTTGCTAGTTTAATGGTTTACTAAAAAGTCGGTAAAACCATGTAAGAGCATGCAAGGTGCAAGTCCTGCCAAATTCAAGCAGCGCTTCACATTGCTGCCGTTTTCCCCCAGGAGACCCCTAGCTCCTCCAGCTTCTCATGGCAGTGTCACTCCCAGGTCAGGTCCCACCTTGTCCCATGGGTGTCCCTGGCTGTGTTACACCCATGCACCAGGGCTTGTGCTGGAGCTGCAGCCACCCGAGGTCCCCGCGGGGCTGCGTGGGACCCGACCTCAATCGTTTGTTCGTGGCTCTTGATGTGAAGTTGTGACACTCACCCCGGTGTCAACACGGTGATGCTTTTAATGCTGCTGCTGTCGGCTTGTCAGGCAGTGCCCACACACCGTGTCTGGAGACGGCTCGGGAGGGGAAGGCGAAGGGAAGGCGGGATGAAATGCCATGTGCCATTAAACGCTATCGATAATCGCTCGGGAGCGAGATCTGGGAAGGGACTCGTGAGGGCCGGGCAGAAGGGACGGCTCTGAGAAGTGCATGGCACACTGGTGACATACTAATAATTATCTTTACACAGGGGTGAAAAAAGTATCAGTTTGCGCAACCGAAACGTCTGGATCTGAAAACTCGGGCTGCGTGTCGCAGAAGCTGTGCCAAGCTCATCTTGCTCTGAAACATTATCTCTGCATTTTAACCAGGAACAAGACTAAAGTCCTGAACTTACTAATAAAAGTCATAATTCAGGAACAAACCGTTGCAATACACATTTATGGCAGATGAGAAGGTTTCATTAGGTTTATTGCTCTTCTTGGAGAATGAATTCAGCTTTTTAAAAACCTCCCTCCCTGGCGTTCCAATACTCTCTCCTTTGGTGTCAGCAATGACCCAGACTAGCAGTGCAGACTATTTTATTTCTCCATGTCATTGCTGGTGGTGTATTCTCCCCCTGTAGCTGTCTGCAGGTAGGCACTAATTAAAGATGTGCCAAGGGGGTGTGTTAATCTGTTTTGGTGCCTGAGCAGGGACTGCAGAACAGGGATTGTGAGCGCTGACATTTGCTGCGGTATAAAGTCCAAGGAGAAAATTCATCCCAATTAACTTCACGCCTTTAACTGGGAAGATCAAGTCATGCTGTGCTTGTACCACAGCCTAGTGACACAGCTCGTCTCTAAAGGGAAACTCAGTCCATGGAGGACCTGGTGATGCTTTTCCCCTCTGCTCTGTACAGACAGGGGTGAGTTAGATGTGTGGGAAACAAAGCTGGAAAGTGGCAAATAGTACGAGAGACCCAAAGGAAAAATGGTAGTGTTAGACCCAGGTTTGTTTCTAAATGTCTGAAACTAATACAAGTAGAGGGGCAGACGGTGGGATGATGCCTCTGCTCTGAGCTGGTTAATATTGTCTTAATTCCTGCTTTTGTCTGTCCTGCCTCTTGCTAAGTCAGACCTGGTTTATGTTTTCTTGAGTTTGGCATTGTAAGCTTCACTGGTCACTTCTTTAAAAAAAACAAAACAAAATAAGGAGGAAAAAATGAGGTGTTGGTATTAGTTGTGTGGCTATCACAGCCTGTGAATGGCTGCTTCCCCCAGGATCATCATGAAAAGCTGTACATACCAGCTGCTCGAAACCAACTGTGACAGGAGGAATATAGAACATGATACATGGTGACTTTGGGGGTGAGCAGCAGCCCCAGCTGTGGTGGCTCTGCATTAAGATGAGGGATGGGCATGGGGTGGGCTGGATCCAGTGCTTCTCACCCCCCAGGCTGCTCTTTGCTCCTGATGAAAGAGTCTCACATGCCCTCAGGCCTCTCTATGTGTGATATAAGTCGTTCCCACAGCTCTCAGTTGAGCTTCTGGTATTTCCAGGGTGGAATTCAGGTACAATCCTGCTGGCTCTTGAGAATCCATTGAAGGTCCAGAACTATGAAAGAGCTCAGGCTCTCCCTGAATCAGATCTTCATGGGAGGTTTCTAGTCTGTCTGCAAGATTATTCTCTTTTATTTTCCTCCCATCAACAAACATGATTTTATTTATATACAGTGATGCGTTTGTGTTCCTTCCCTTCATGTGTGTCGGTGAGTAATCAATCATGCATATGGATGATACTGTCTATAGAAAAATACATTCTTGGACTGTCATTTTACTCCACTGCCACTCAGACAAACATGGCCCTTGTCTATCTGGGCAGGAAATCTGTAGGAATTTTGACTCTGCATGGAGCAGAAAGCACATTTTTCTGAACCTCGTTCCCAGCTGATGCAGTTTCACTGGCAAAACACTGATTCCAGTTCACCTTCCTGGGAGGAAAGCGAAGGCTCATTCCCACATTGTAGGCTCAGGGCTGTGTTTTCAGCCGCCCTCTGATTTCATGTACCTCATTTCACACATCCAATTTCAAGGGCCATTAAAATAGGCTCGTGTTTGCTTTGCTACACAGGAGTGTCGTAGTTATTCACAGGAGAATAATAAAGTTCTCGAGTCCTGTGGGAGCTGTCGTAGTAACCTCCCGTGCACAGATCCCCTGTGCTGTCACCCAGCAGTCGGATGTTTCTGGGGACAAAGAGGACCTTGGCTGACTCTGGATGTCAACTAATATAAATCACAGCGGCTGCATCGCTGACATGGAGTGATGGTGGGTTCTGGTAAGTGAGAATTAGGCCTCCTGAAGTCCCTGATTATTTTTTTTTTTTTTTCTGCTCAGTAAGTATGGAGTCCCCATATAAACTCAATCCCCAAAATCTGGCTCTTTGTTTTTTGTTGGTTTTTTTTTTTTGAAAAGCTTATTTCAAAGCAAACTCTTCTTTGTGAGCTTGCTATTTGGAGGAGTGTGTGAGAACAAGGTAAATAGTCATGAATTGCCACAGTCTCTCCCTGTAGAAATTCCCTGGGGGCTCACCCCCTGGTTTTCAGAGACCTTTGCCACCCTCCTGAGGTTACAGCTCCCTTTGGGAGGGTGAAGACTCTTGGCCGCTCACCCAGACCCCAGGATGATGGTGTTACCTTTCCTGCTTTGCAAAAATCTGGTGTAGAATAGTCACCACCCACCAGATTCCACACCCCCCCTCTCCTTCTACCACCTCGGAGACAAATCCCAGTCCCCAAAGCTGCAAAGGTCAGGAGGAATTTATGCGCAACCACACACGAGGTTGTGTTCCCCAGTGCCCCAGACCAAGCAGCATCCAGCTGCTGCAAACAGCTGCCTGGCATCAGCCCCTCACAGCTGGCTCTGTGCCCTCCCACACCGCTCCCCATCTGCTCCCATCGTGGCTTTCAACATCAATACAATAAAAGAACTTTAAAAATAAGTCATCGGGAGGGAAAGGAGTGCTCTGACCTGGCTACTGATGGACCACTGCCAGGAGGTGCTAGGGTTGCCTCCCTGGAGCTGCTCCTGGGCCAGGGACTTTACATCTAGTCAGAATTAATTGGTTTATTGTGACAAATCAAAGCTCTTTCAAAGTTGTTGTTTCACTCCCAGCCTCAATGGTATCCACACGAGGTGCAGCAGAGATCCTGGTTGCTGCATCAGGAACACCACTGTATTTTCTTATTGCCAGCCGTGAAACCAGCTATTAAATAATTATTTGCTGCTCATGATTTATTTTCTCCTTTATCCCCAGCTTGTATCTGGCTTCCAGAAACCTTCCATCCCTGCAGATATGGGAACAGCGTGCCATGGTCAAATAAACACGAAGGGAGAAATCTGATTTTGCAATGCCCCGTGCCAACAGGACTATGGTGGTGGAGGAGCTGGAGTCTATGGCACAGAACCATAAACACTTCAGCTGAGGCTTGAAGATTGATTTTTGACTCCACACGTGCCTCTGGGAGGTTTTGGGGGTTAAAATCTGAAAGGTGAGACAATTTTTTTTTCTCTGCTATAGGGGAGGTGGAAACACAGCCCCTGCACCCTGGGAAGCAGCAACCTGCCACCCGGCTGGTACCTTTGGGTAAGAGCCCCACCATGATTGTCACGACTCCTTGAGCAAACACAGCTGATGCATTCTGGGGCTGGAGCTGCAGCTGTAACAGCCCAGAACGTGGCAGAGCAGGTTTATATTATTTTTAGAGGTTTGAAAATATTGTTCCCCAAACAATCTCCTTCTCCTGTCTTCTGTCATAAATTGTGGAACAGAGAAAAGGGAAAATAGCAGAGGTTTGATTAAATTGGCTTGCTTTTTTCTTTTTTCAGTCTTAAAATAGTGTCAGCTTGATGCCTGATATTTTAGAAATTGGATTAGTAGCATCTATTTCATCCCACAAGAGAGGTGGGATTTAAGGCTTCCAACAACAGAAACACTAGATTTGCAAGGGCAGAGTTTTCCATCCCTGCCACCTTGGTGTCTTGTCGTACTATTTTTAAGCAGCCTCAGCCACGTATATAAATATACTGCTGCAAACAACAACAATAACAGAAAGAAAATGTTCCACCAAATGGGGGAAAAAATAAGAAAAGGGGGAGGCAGCCCTTTCTGAGGAGCTCGTGTTGATTTTGAAGAGCTGATTACAAACAAAAGAGGGTTCAGGATACGCCTTTCCTTGAAAAAATGCAGCTGTTTAATAGAAATATATTGAAAAATTTAATAGAATATTAAAAGCTCTGAGGCTTTTGGTATGACTTTAGGTCTGGAAGGAAGAAGGCAAACGTTCTCTTTTCCTGAGATGTTGCCTTTGCGAGGGGAGATTACAAATATCCCACGGAGGTTTGTGATGTAGACCAAAGCAGCACCCTGCCGTGCTCTCCCCTGGGTGCTGAGAGATCCCACAAACCTGTATTTTATGGGGGATTTTCGGAAGGCAGCAGAAGAGCAGCCCTGTGTATTTGACAGGCAAAGGGGACCGGTGTGTCCGTAGCTTAATCCAGAGGAGCTTTTTCCTTCTGCCATCCTTTCTAACCTGAGGCACTCCGGGGCTCTTGAACTCAGCGGCTGGGGAAGTTAATCAGTGTAATTAGTGATAAATGAACCTGTTCCTTTCCCCTTAGCAAGGGTGTGATGAGCATTAGGTAACCCTGGGAGCACTTGCCAAGAGGGGGGGCTTGTTATTTGGCGGGGAGGAGGAAGAAAATATTGCTTGTAGTAACTAGGGCAACTCGGCTTCCCGGGGAAGAGGAAAAGAAGCAATTAAAGATGCGAGCGCTGCATGGGATCGTTTGCATCATTAGCCTCAGCGTTTGCAAATGAGGCAGCTATCTTGAGCTCCCCAGCACACAGCAGGTCCCCGACCCGCCGTAACCACCGTCCCAGCTCACTGGGGGCTGAGCCGGGGAAAGCGTGGGTCTAAGGCTGTCCGTGTAGGAGCGAGGGAGAAAACTGGTGTTTTCTGACCCCCTTTTCCTTTCCCTTTGCTGCTTTATGATCTCTCTGAGATGTTGCACGACCCTGCTGTTGCAGGAGGTTCCATCTTCTCTACCATGCAGGAATAATCTTAATGAGCCATGGTTCTCCTAACCTTTACTCTCACGTTTCTGGATTTCTCTTGCATGATAGAAGAAATTATGGGTTAAAAAACCCTAGTGGCAGGGAATGGATTAGATCTTTAGGCAGAGTGCAGAGGCTTTTTTTCCTTCCTTCAGGCCCCCTCTTCCTTTTGCTCCCCTTTCACAGGAGCTCACCTCTCCTGTTGTTTGGAGCACACACGTAGCCCTTTCCTGGTTGCCCAGGGCTTGTTTTCTTTCTACCTTTTTAAAGCACATCATTTTGGCTCCAGGTGTTGTGCTTACTATTTGTTAATTGTTTTTTCTTTTTTTTCCCCATATATGTTTCTTAAAATTTTTTTACCTTCGTTTACCTGCTGGAGGGATGAATTATTTTCTTAAATTTTATTACTTAGCTTTTTTTTTTCCTGTATTCCCTTCTTTCTCTCAATTCAACTTCTCACTTGCCTTGTGATTGTTAGGTGCCAGTTACGTCAGTATTAATTCTTTCCCTACTAATTGCCTTAGCTGTCATAGGTTGGTGAGTAGCTCTCTTGGGTTAAATTCCTGTATCTCACTTAAATGCTCTCCTTGATGCTGCCTATGACCTTGCACAACTTTAGTGAGACATATCTTGGTGCGGACATTATAGGTGTGTGAAGTGATGACTCTCGAGAGGGCTAGAACATTATTATCCAGGTTTTGGGGGATAAATTGGTCACCTCATTTTGGGGAGGAACCTGCTGAGAGGTGCCTGTTGCAGGTACCAGGACTTAGGGGGAGAGGAGCAGCTCCCTGGGGCTGTGTCTGCTGGGGGCAGTGGGAACACACTCCCCCGTGAGATGCGTGTGAGGAAACGAGGTGTGCAAAAAGGTCTGAAAAGCCAACTTGCTTTGCTTAGATTGCCAAGGCTTGCATAGGAAAAAAATATTTTTATTGATATTTTGGAGATTTTGAGGCTCCTTCTCGTATTCTTTGCCTGCTAAATCTTCCCCCTTTGTAAGAAAGGTGGAAATCCAGAGCTTGTGTAATGCAAACCCCTGATTATTTGTTTCTTTTCCCCCCAATGTTTTCATCACAGCTGGAGCTGGGAGAAGAGGATAGGTGTAACCTGCCCGTCCTCACCTTGGTGACAGCAGCGATGACATGGGGAAGCTGGTCAGAGGAGCGTCACTGCTTCCTCTTTGATTTTCCTTGCGCAATTGATGGTGATTTAATAAATGAGGCACAGCCAAGACCTTTTGCTCCCTCTTACGCTCATCAAGCAATCATCGCCCCGTCACGCTCTGGCTTCAAATACCTCATTTGCATCTGGCTGACCTTGACTCTCCTCCACGGACAGGAGGATGAAGAGGTGGGAGCTTGAAAGCTGGGGGCTGGATTTTCAGGATAAATAATGAAATAGTGGCCAATGCAGGCTCATGAATGGGAGGTGTTGTGGAAACATGGCGTGCTGTGCCATGAAAGATGATAGTAAATGGGTCAAACGGGAGATAAAAAGGGGGAGGGCGCCTGGTTTAACTATTTTTAAAGAAAACATGGAGAGAAAAAAAATTGTAAAAAATTATGCCAGAGACCATCATTAACTGCACTGTAGGTCCACGGCTCTTCCAATAATTGACTACATAGTGAATGCTGGAAATAATATACAAAGCTCTAAAGTGAGTGAGGGCTTTTAGTGAATGGTTGGGTGAAACAAAGGAATACTGATTCTGGCAGAACTTTTATTCTCATTTATTCTAATTTAAGATCCTTTTTCTGAGATAATAGCCACATTGAATATACTGAAATATCTTCTCTATTAGCTCTGGCAGGAACTGGGTAAAGCTCTCATTCAGGTAAACTTTAATCCAACATGTGTCTGCATAGTGATGAATTAAGTGGGAGCCATCAAACTGTTGTAGGAGTAAGGATGGTATTTAGGGCTGGGATAACTAGCTCTTCTACAAGTAGGAAGAGTAAATTAGGAATGGACAAGACATGAGTTTTAGCAGAGCAATTATAATTTATGTCAGCTCAGGGGGAACATTTAACTAAATTAAGCTGAGGGTCTGTCTTCATTGCAAGCTAAGCTTTAAAACAGATCTCTGCTAGAGAGGACTTAGCAGTCCTGGGCTCCGAACAGACCTTTAAATCCAAGTATTCCTGTGGTTTGAGAAAGCTCAGGGCTTGAGCACAATTTTATGGCCTTGGTCTTGACTCTTGGGCTGTAAACACTCCTGTAAAATGAACACCAAAGTTATAACTTCCCCAGATTTCTATGAGCTCCAACGGAGAAAGGCCCACCCGGATTTTGAGGACAGGACCTTGGAGCAGAACACTTTCAAGTGCTGCTGAACTGCATTAAAATTGCTTTTTATGAGGGAGTTAACTTCAAACACCAGTCTATCAACCTGACGCCTTCTTCAAGAGGGAACAAACTTTACAAGGAATATTTAAAATAATTTCACTGACAGGTTTACAGCTGTGAGACTGTTAATAAACCCAAATGGCTATTCACTGTGCAGCAGCCACTAAGCAATTATGTTTTGTCTGTGGGCAGCCTAATGAAACCAGCAGTTAACGACCTAGTGAGAATTTAAACCAGCCCGCTGCTCCAGGGAGACATCCCTTTCTGTCCCTGGCTATCCTGCACCCAGGGTGTTATGGGGAAATTTAGTGCTGCTTGACATTCAGGTAAAAACTGCCTTTTTTTCCAGGAGCTGTGATGCACGTTTTTCTGTGGTGGTGTTTCACGGGTGTGTGCCCAGATGCTGCCACGTTGGGGTCCCATCACAAAGTCTGATGTTTCTGCAGGAGCTGGTGAGCAGGGAGATGTCCGATAGCATGGGCAGGAAAATCAGTGGTGGGATATTTATTTTTTTTTTTTAGAGTTTCTCTTGGGGTCAGACAGCCCTCCAGTGCCCAATTTGTGATGTAAACACGCTAAGGCATGTGTTAATGAACAGGAGGTGGATGCGGAGCCCAAATAGTGACCCAGGGAGACCCACTGGGCTTTGACTGCTCCCTAAAGCAATGTCTTTGGGAAGTGCCCACCCCTTATTTTTGCACTGTTTGGAGTGCTCCGAGCCTCTTTTGTAGGCGACAGCCCGGAGGGTCACGCTGCTGACAAGCGAACTTGTACGATCCTTCTCCAGCTCATCAGCGAGGAGAGGACAAAGTCATTAGCCATCTGTGCAGGGGTAATTAAGCAGCACAGCCTGGCTGACAGCCAGCAAGCAGCCTGGGGGGGAGCTGCAGGATGCTCCGGGCAGGGGAGGCTGATGCTGATTTTCTTGTCTGGGGCACAACATAACACTGGCAAAAGGGGGGTGAGGATGTGCAAGGACCAGTTGTCCCCTCCAGTGCAGGTATTGACCCATCCCTCCGTGCCACTCTGAGCTCTACTGTGGATATCAAGGCTCCCAGATGAGCTGAGGGAGATGAGCATGGGCAAAGAATGTGATGGTCCAATGACTAGCAAGTAAAGCAGTCAGCATTAAAAAATAAGTACGCCAAGAAATTTTAGCACCTGTTTTGAGCAGGGTAGGGTCAGAAGTTGAGGAGGCACAGCCACGTGGTAACAAACTGGGTTTGCAGGCTGCAACTGGTGCTGGTGTGTTTGTGCTCACCTCATCCTGCCTTGCAAAGGAGCCTGAGCAGAGCCAAGCACGGAGACCTCGGGGACAAGCACAGGTTCTCCATTGTCCCCCTCTTACTCAGGGACAAGCACAGGTTCTCTGTTGTCCCTTTCTTACTCAGTTGCTGATTATAAGAGCCTGGCAGGAGTAGGCTTCTTTCCTTCTCTGCCCTGTCTCAGTCCAGATGTCATGCTACTTAAATGAATATCTAAGCCTTTACCTGTATATTGATAAATCTTTAGAGCAAAGAGCTGTTGTGGTTCTAAGTCTAGGCTGCTTTCAATATAGTTTTACTCTGCCAGTTAATGCATTAGGTTTTTTTTGTTTCTGTGAAGAGTCTGTCATTTTTTTGATACATAATGAATAGCAGCATCTATTTTTACCTTCATTATACATGTTATTATATGATGTCTAGCTTTTTTAGGTTCTTTCTTCTCCAGGTCCTAATCGTTATGCTCACTCCTATATGCTTTTAATTATTTCTATTACTTATTGGTGGACTCTTCAATTCTGCCACCCACGTTTCGAGGCAGGTGTCTGTGACTCACTGCACTGTGTGTTAGACATCAGGTCAGTCCAAAGAATAGCATTAGGATGTATTCAGCCACGTTTTCTGTTCCTCTCTCTGTGTACACGCTAATGTTTTGTTATGAGCACTCTTGATTTCTGAGCCCTCTCTCATAGCTTGATCCTTTTCTGGAATAATCAGAATTATGTCAGGATTTAATCCCCTCTCAGCTCTGAGGTCTGGCTTTTGAAGGCCCCCAGTCGTGCTCTCCTACTTGTCTCATCCTGTCCTTGATGGAAATATCAGTCTTTCTCGGATCATTTCTCAAGTTTGTACACGTTGATGCTGTTTCCCAAAGAAAGTTTTTCAGTCTTTGAAGGGTTTTTTGGTGTGGGAATGACAATCCTCATACTTGAATAGGTGGCAGCTGCCCAGGTTGTGAAACCTGTGGAAAAATGCTGTTTCTTCCACTTTGAGTGACTGTTTTCAACAACAGATTATGAGCTTTTGGGATTTCTCTTCAAAGGCAATTTCAGTGAATCTCCATTTCAGATTTCAGGTGGGAATGGTGTGGTTTTTTACCACCACATGCTTACAATCCAATTAGCCAACTGCCTTTGGTAATTAACCATAAAGTGTTTCAGGAAAACAGAATAAAAACAGGACAAAATTGAGTAGTAACAACTCTGAGAGCTTTGACTGAATTTGGACCTACCCTTTGCCAGGCACAGGATTCTGACCAGCCCTGTACCTCACTGCCATCTCCTGTGAGCTCTGCCAGGCAGTGCCTTGAAATGTTGTGGGGAAAAAAAGAGCATCCTGTCACTCTGCTCCATGTTCACAGGTGTGCAGTCACCTGCAAACTCAAAGAGACCAGCTGGTATTTCTACCTGTGGTCCATGTGCCAGGAGCTTTTGAAAAGGTGGTCAGCCTGGCTACCAGGGCACAGAGCTCCCTGGCTGAGAGCCTTTGGGCTCTCACTTCTGCAAGAGGTGGTTACAACTGTTCTTTCTTCATCTGGTGTTCCTCCTCACCTGAAGGTTCCTTGGTGGAAGCCTTTGCAGACAGGAGAGCAAGATTGCTAGAAGGCAACAGGTCTGGTTGCTGGTATGATGTGCAGTAACTGGTGTTTAGGTCGTTGATTTATCCCTTAGCTGCTGGGCTTAAAAATTCTTTAAACTCTCCAATTAGTCTCCTGTTCCCCTTCTGGGATGAGAACTGTGAGCTTCTGGGCTTTTTTTGGGGTTAAGTGAACACATCTATGCTGTGTACATCAGTACTAACTCGAGACTTCATCCTGCTGATTACAGACACGAGTGGATGGGTGCTTTTACTGGTCCTCCCCACCATTGGAAGAGATGTATTCAAAGAATTGAGTGCTCCATAGGTGTCCGGTTATGTGTTTTCCTTACAAGTGTAGTTGGATGAGGTATGTGGAGTTCATTTCTGTGGAAGGATAGGAGAAACAGCTGATGCTCCCTGTGCTGGGCCTCCCTACCTAACAGTCTGGCACAGATGTGTTTCTGAAGAGCTTTATAATTTGTCCTTATTATGTTCTATGTGTGATTTAATGAAAGAATTTTTAATGAAAGACCCTTTCTGTACTGTAATTGAGCTCTTAATCTTATCTGAAAAGCAGAGCACAATCCCTTCAGAAATAGCGGTTGAGTAACAGCCTATTTGCATTTCCTGCGCCATGCTGTCGCCCACAGGAGCTGCTCACTCTTTATTTAAAAGCAGACAATAAGCAGATTTCTTTGAGTCAAAAATACATCGGCAATGCCATATGGAGTATGTTTGAGAAGCAAACGGTCTCACTTCCCAACTGAGCAAGCAAGACCTTCCCTAGTCCCAAAAAGCAAGGAGTGAGCTTTCCCTTAGCGAGCACCTGAGTGTTCATGCAGCTTGGTGCTCAGCAAATGGTACAGGGAGATGACAGCTGTCAGCAAAATGAATTACTCCAGGCAGGTAAAAGTTGGCAGAAGATAAAAGTGGAAACTTCAAAACAACAGGATGCTGACAAAACTGTGAGGAAGGCAATGTGTTCTGTGAAAATCTCTCCTTCATACTGAACCTTCAAAAAACCCCATTTTTACAAAAGTCCACAACAATGTCTTGCTTTTGATGAATTTGACCTTCCTAAATAACATTTCACAATCAGAATTATAAATTTAGTGAGTTTAAAGAAGGCTTAGCACCACATTTTTCACACTGACCTTAGTAAATTTTTTAATGTGCTGTAGGTTAGAGGGAGGCCACTAACCCCCACCCCGGGCTGATGAGACCTCATTGACCTAAACGCTGATGGATGCTCCCAAACCCTCGTGTTGGATTGGCCCAACACCAAAATCTGGACGGGACTACGTGAAGCAATTAGCACTAGAAAATACTTGAAGCTTGATGGTGATTCATACTTCCCACTCCAAAACCATGGACAAGTCAAATAGTGACCAGTTTGCTGCCTGCTCTGGGCAGAAGTGATAGTCATGAATGGTAGAGCACTGGGATGAACTGGCTCCTGATTTATTGGGGCACAGAAACCCCTACATCCCTCCTGCTTTGGTCTACAGAGCAGAGTGTACTTTACTAGTCAAATACCTGGAGTAACGAGGATGAAGAGTCAAGCCTTCCCCTGCCACTGGTGATGCTGTGCTCGTTGCAAACACATGAGTTACCCCTTGTACAAGTCCATGAAGTCGATGCAGAGGATTCCAGGCTGAGCTCAGATCAGCTGTGTCATTTACCAGGCAAGTGAGGACTAGACTCCCCAGCACACTTCCACAGCTGGAGATGTGGGTTGAGCTGCATCCATCGACAGGATGAGAAATATGTCATGTTTTGTCTTGTCCTGTACAGCAGATATCCTAACTTAAAGGGGCACTCTCTTCTCAGCTTCTGCTTCTTCCTTTGCCTCCTTGCACTGATGCACACCTCTAGCGAGAGGACACATCCATTTCATTCCTGGCACTTCATCTCTTCCACTCACACTTCCCTTTGTACTAATCCACTCATCCCTGAGAAGACCTCCATTACTGGAGTAATAGGCGCTATTGCATCAGCCTTTGATGTGATGAGCAGTGGATTTTTGCACTCAACATGTCAATTTAAACTGCTACAAATAAAAGATCAATTCCGCCTTTCCTGGAGAAGAAATTAAGGAAAAACCTTTTTATGTTATGAACTGAGTGTAGAAAGCTGAAGAGGGTGAAGGTGGAGGATGAGGTTGTCTCCTAGGAGGAGTAAATTTGTCAATTTAGCAAATTAGAGAGAATGTGCTTGCACCTTTTAAGTAGTCAGCCACCAAAATAATGTCACTGAGGAGGCAAGGCTGGGGGGGGGAGTCGCTCACGCTGCTAAGCAAAGCCAGGGATTTTGTTGGATCTATTCACACAGGAGCCCATTTGCTGATGCCAGCTCCATGAGGCAGGGCCCCGGGAGACGGCTGGTCAAGGACAATTTCTCTGCCTGATTTTTGCAGCGTGTTGCTACAAGGCTCTTTGATAGGGCTTTCTGGTCCCTTTTGCATTCCCTGTGGACGGCGTCCTTGATGAGACCATCCTGACTGCTGGAGTGGTGGCACGGACGGCGCACTGGTGTCTGCGAGGGCTCGGTCCCCTTTCGTTCAAAGCTGTGACAGGTTAGAGGGAATCTGATGAATTATTCAGCGGCATCAAAGGCCCTGCAAGGAAATAATTGGTGGTTGATGTAAAGAGAGAGTGGAGGATTTCATGCGTTTTGGCAGAGGAGTGGGTGCTGCAGAAGCTCTGATCTAGGGTGCTGCACCTGGGGACATCGTGGAGAGGTAGAGGAGGTCCCCTATGGCACCTCGGTCCCACCTGGCACAGCTTCTCATCAAAAATCAGCCCAGATCCCATCCCCTCTCAATGTAAAGAACTGTTCCTGTGAAACAGGAGGAAATGGGGGGGGGAACCCCAACCAAGCAATGCTTGAGGGCAAGAGCTCAATTCTTCAGGGTGCTGTGGAGGGGGCTGAAGGCAGCACCCTGCCTGCGCTCATGGGTGCTCACGTAGCGTGTGCCACCCGGTGAGTCCCTTCCGCAACCGCTCTCCTGATTACATTTAATTAATTAGCAGCAGGTTGAGATTCTGGAATGAGAATTGTGACGGTGGAGGAACAGGAAACAGCATGTTCTCTTGGCGTTGGAGCTCCTCTAATGGTACCCGCGACTACGTTTGCCAAGGTAACGGGGGGCGATGACTCAGAAGATGCGCAGGCAGCAGCTGCCAGCACAGCGCCGGCTCCACGGAGGCCAAGCCCTCGGATTTGGTGCTCCCAAACACCGACCTTCTGTCCCTGCAGCCCCTTTCCATCCAGGAATGGTGCAGAAAAGGGTGATGAGTCCCCGGGGACGTGGTGCAAAGAGGTGATGAGGTGAATTTCCCACATCGGGCCTCTCTTGCCGTGTTATTTCTTCCCCTTGCGAGACGATGCACTGGGATGTCTTCTCCTTTCTGCTGCTTCACCATGGCCTCTGGAAATCTGAAGCTAAGAAATGCATTCTTGGGGTATTGTTCTTTTTATTTAGCCTGACCTGTACATCAGGAATGTCTCTATAGCTTTAAGTGGAGTTTGTAAACATATGAAGCTTTGAGACTTTCTGCCTTTTGACCCTGGTTTTGTGACTTGGCAGTCGTGTGTTTAGTTTAAAAAATGTGGTCAGTTCTGTCACCCTCTTGGGAGCTGCTCAAACACCTGAAGTTAAGGAGCTTTGTGTTGTCCAGGTATCTACAGCTTTCATTTTGACTTAAAATAATTTCCTCCTTTTCAGTTTCATGAGTTTCAGAGACTGATCTGTTCTTTGGTTTCTGCTGTACCTTCAGTTTGGTTAATTCCTGCTAGTACCGTTCATGTCCCTATGAAAACTAAAAGGAGGCTAAAACTAAACAGTTGAAAACATCAGAAAAAGGTCTGGGGATACTTAAAAACCCTCATCGCATTTTATGATTCTAGTCTCCCTCAAGTTCTTTCCATTACTTTTAATGATTTTTTTTTTCTCATTATTTGCTCTCTTTGCTTGTGCTATCTCCCTGACAGGCTCACAAAAGAAACCCAAGAAACCAGCCAGCCGAGCAGATAAGGACACAGATGTTGTAGAGCGCAAAGGTCAAACAGATACAGACAGCTCAGGAAAAAGGCTTTGCAAAACGGTGAGAAGCTGAATAGGTGAAAAAGAAGGGCTTTTTTTGGAATGGGATTACAAAGGGGAAACCCTTTTCTGCAGAGAAAAAAAAAACCAACACCACCTCAGCCTCCAAAGAATTTCTTAATAAAAGGCAATAAAAGAGAAGGAATAATAACTTGCGTTTTGGGAAATGTGAAGCCCTGCTGTGTCTGTGGAGCGCGGGAGCACAGGCAGCCTCTGCAGCCCTGCAAAACTGTGATTTTCTCATGGTGTTATGGCCTCTGTCGCATGAGGAATAATGTGGAAATGCTCCAGCCTAGGAAAGCATTTAACAAAGCATGGTAAGTAGGATTTACATGTGCCAGTGTAGCTTGCTGCTGACCTGGGGTTCTTGTTTTACTCCTCATTCTGAGTTATTTACCTTGTTTCTGGCTAATTAGGAAGAAGACAAATCTTTAATGAAAAAGCAGTTAATTCCAGCTTTGGTAGCCTGGATCCGTATTTCAGTCTTCCTTGTTTCATAGGCAGAGGTGGAACTTGCACTTATTTCATTAAAAATGCAGAATGCCACCAGGTGGTCGCTCTGGGGTCCAGGCAGTGACTTAGGCTACAGCGTTTGTCAGGGACGGCCGTGACAGCGTGACCCAGATCCATCCTAACGACTCCATCAGCCCAACCTGCCCTCCCCAGTGGGACCGGGGACAAGGGGCATCACTGAGTGCCTGGGTCTCTGTGTCCTCCTTGTGGCTTGGCCACCCACCCTGGTGATGCTGGTCTCTCCTCACTGTGCAGAGCTCGCCACCCCGGCCCCCCCTTTCCCGCAGCGTTGGGAGGGATGCAAAGCTGGTCTACGGGTCTGCTCCGACCAAACCAAAGTGCTTGATGGTTCCCACATCATTTCATGGTGGCGACAATAATTAACCAACCATACAGCTCTCAGCCCTCAATTATTGAGCCATGGTTGCATTCTGAAATGGCAAATTGCACATCTGGGCTGCTAAACCCATGCGAAAGGAAGAGTAACCTTGCAGAGGTAAAATGTGAAGGGAGATTCAAACCACCTGTGTTTGCTATTTAAATCCCTTCAAACATCAATTAGGATTGTCTTGATAAAGACGGGGCAGCATTCAAACAGATGCTGAACACGGTTCCTCCAGTGTGTCTCTAGATAAGATTACAAAGAAGGTATTGTTGCTCTGTAGTCGCAGCTGAAATCTAAATCTCAGCAAGTGCAGCTCAGAGGGTGAAACATGCGCTGGCACTTGGAGGGGGGCACAGTGTGGGATTTGTTTTCAAAGAATCAGGAAATGCAGAAAGGTTCCTGAAAACAGTGACTCTCCGTACAGCCTGCGAGGAGGCATCTGGCAAGGGATTTCGTATTCAAACACAGGGAAGGGAGATCTAATCAGGACTTGCTAATTTTCATGAAGACAAACACTTGGGATTCACTCCAGACTTGCATTTTCCCGGAATAATTCAACACAAACACTGTATATTTAGAGATGGACACTTGACTTTTCTGTTGTTTGATGAGACCACAATTTGTCTTCCTCTTGTGGTCACTGCAAGCTTTCCTCTCCTGCGGTTTGCTCTCCTGCCCCCAGCACTACTCATCTGTTATGTTTTGCATATTGCTGGTTCTTCAAAGGAAAGCAAACAATGCTTGTTTAAGAAAGCCCACTTTGCAGGCAGATTTTATTTGGACCAGGTCCTGCATAAAAACAGAATCCAATCCCATCTCCATTGTCGTCTATCTCTATTATTTCCCCCCTCTTTGTTGCTTTTCTGTTTCTTCTTCCTCTGCAGTTCTCCTTCAGCAACATTATTCAAAGCTGTGCAGAATTCAGACATTGCTTCTTTTATACTCCTATCTGCTGTGATACTTTATCTCAGCTAGATCTCTGTTTAACATCTGGCTTTGCCTGGGCTGGCAGACGTGTTCTTTGAGCTGTAAATATTGCAAATCAGGGATACAGAAATTTTCTTACCCTGTGAATCTAATCAAGGTTCTTTTCTAATATCTCACTGAACATCTGAAGCCTCTCTTCCTTCCAACAACCTCCGGAGCTGCTTTTGGCTAAGATAAAGCAGAAAGTGCTGTTTGGGTTTGCTCCCTTTCTGTGTTTCCCTCTCATGCAGGGGCTGGGTGGGATGTCTGGTGGGGGAGGCAGCTTGTGCAGAGAGGTCTGCAGATGACCCTCAACCCACCACACCTTTGCCTGCTGGTGTCCAGGAACCAGAGACCACCTCAACCTGAGGACCCACCCAGCCTTCTCTTGTTGGGAGGCAGCAGCGTGGTGATGGTGGTGGCTTTGGTCAGGATCAAAGCACTGATGATAGATTCCAACACTACCTATGGCCTCTCTTTGCTGCAAGATCAAGCAGAAGACCTTTCCCTGGGGCCAGAATAGTCTCACAGCTGAATTTCTCTGAGGAGATGGAGGACTAACACAACAGAAACAGAACGTGTGACCTGCAAAGCTGAGCATTGAGCTGGGAAGAGTGTGATGATGTCTCTCCAGAGATGTGGGGTCTTTAGCCGCTGACTGTGACAGGTTTCAGGAGGTGGGGAAGCCCCTGTGATATGTCACCCTGAAGTGCAGGTCTCGATGTCCTGCAGAGCTCAGTGTCCCCATGGTGGTGGCTCTACTGCAAAACCTTGTTTTGCCCATGAGCATCCCAGCAAAATAATTTTACTGGCCTTGTGGCTCAGTTCCTAGCCCTAAGAGATGTCTGTGTCCCTGGCTGCCCACACCATCCCTGGGACTACCCCAACGTGGGGGTATCCAAGAGCTCCCTGCCTGACCATGCATGGTGATCCTGCCTCCACCAGTGATTAAAAAGCCCCATGGTGTGTTGCAGTGGTGATGTTTTTGGGAGAAACTCACAGGGAAAGCACAGCTGTGCATGGGCAGCTTGGTGCCTGCACTGGGGTCAGTGGTGACCTGCTGAGCCAGTTGCCACCACTGGTGCTTGCATGGGACACTGAGTCAAGGAGCTGTGCCTGTTTGCACACACACGTGCAGGGACAGATGGGCACGTGGCGTGGGAAGTCCTTTTGATTCCTCAATCAGAGGCCCCTGTGTATGGTCCTTTTCATTACACTGCAAGTGACAAAAGAAGCTGCTGAGATATGTCTTAACCAGGGAAAGATCTGGAGGTGGGGGAGAGAGAAAGGCATGGACAGTTTGAAAGATGCTTGAAAGGGAGTAAAACTTGCTGCCAGGCTTCCCTCCGAGAGCAAGTCCAATCTCTTTCTATCTTTCTTTCTTTTGGTGCTGTGTTATTCCTCCATGGCCAGAAGGCTGCAGGCATTTCAATTCTTTTCTTCAAGTCCTCCTTTCAAAAAAGGGCCCAAAATATGTTTTCTTCTAAGATGCAGCAAATGGGGAGCGCACAATGCAGCCGTCTCTAAGCCTCTCTTCTCCTGTCTCAGGGAGAAAGGAATTCACCAAGCCCTAGAGCCTGACTCACTCGCTGTGTGAGCATGAATTAACCAGGAATGTTCGAGAATTATTCCTGAATAATTCATGAACCTGAATTAATCATGCATTTTCATGAATTATTCATGAATAACTCATGGAAATGCAAGGTTTATTCATGCTCCAAAAAACCCAAGGCTTTTTCTCTTCTCTTCTGCTCTCTCTCCCTGTAAGAAACAGACCTGAAATAAGCTAAGGGGAAAAAGATATATATGTATATGGAAAAATAACAGGAATGATAATACTGAAACAAAACAACCAGGAAAAAGAAAGCAAAAGGTCTTTTTTTTTTTTTTTTTTTTTTTTCCTTTGCAGTGGGGACGGCAGGTGGGAGCTCTCTGAGCCAGACAAAGGAAACCTGACAAGAAACTGTGGTGAAGGGACAAGCCCAAGGCAAAGAAGGGTCCGGGCACCTTCTCTGCTGGAGCAGGCGGCTGGGATCTGGATAGACAGGAGACATTTTGCAAGACTCAACACCTGGAGCAGTGCTAACCAGGCAAGGATGAGCTCTGTTGCTATCAGGGTGGTGATATCTTTCTCTCTCTCTTTCTCTCTGCTTCTCTCTGTTTGTGTGTTTGTGTAGTTTTGTTGCATTCATTAAGGTAAACGAGCAACTGGTAAGTGGGGCAGGAGGGAGCAGCAGCAGTTATGAAGATCAGCTTTTTTTCTTAAAATGTTAAAGAAAGGGGAAAAAAACCCTCTGGAGAGCTTTTTGGGGCTGTTTGCTGTTTGGAATAGGGAGCTCTTGAAAACAGGGCTGTGTTTCTGGGAGGGAGAGGTCTCAGCTCTGCGTTTATCCCAGTTTCTTGGTCTGTAACCTTCCTTCCCTGGGCTCGGGAGAGGGGTGGGTGCAGCTGCGGGGATGGGGATGCAGGGAGTCAGGCAGGAACAACACAGTTAATTTCTATACAGTGATTCCTTATTAAAAATAAAACCCCAGAGTGTGTCTCAGCCAAGAGAAAAGGATGGGAGTGAGCCAGGTGTGGGTCTGTGCCAGCGGGGCAGGCTGGCAGGTCTGGGGAAAGTTACGGTTCCTGCAAGGAGCTTTGCTGCAGCTGATGATGGTGGAGGGGGAGAAGGAGAAGGAGAAAGTTCTCCAGGGTGAACTGAACCTCCCAAGCGAGAGGAAATAGAATCGGGCTTGAATTTAATATGGATGTGGAGGCAAAAGAAGAGACTGCAGTAAATTGGGTTGTAGCTGCTTTTCCTGACAGCTTGTCCCTGCTCCGCCTCTCCTCTCCCTGCCCCAGCTCCATCCCAGGGGCTTTGGGCACCGTGGCCATTCTCCAGGTGTTGCCCAGTACAAGGGCTCAGCCCCAGTCCCTGAAAACCTTCTGCCGAATCCTGCTGTGGAGCAGAGCAGGACGGTCTGGGTTGGTGCTCTGCCAGGGCCCTTAGGAGCTCTGGAAGGGGTCTCTGCTTGGTTTTGTCCCCATCTGAGATGTGTTGGTTGAAAGCAGGCAAGAAACCCTCCCTGAGCCCAGCAGCCCCTGTGGCTCAGGAAATTTTGGAAGCCACAACTAGCCTGGGTGTGGTTTGCTTGCTCAGCACTCCCGTTTCTCCAGTGACTTAAGTCTGCAGCTCCAAGGGGACAAAGAGGGTATCTCAGTGGGCAGAGCAGTGGGCCAGGGCCTGGGAAAACATCTCCTTGCAGCTTTGCCGTGTAGCTGCCTTAGATGTATAATTCACTGGGCTGTGCCTCAGTTTCCCCACGTGTGAAACAGAGGTAATTTGCTGCCTTCCTTACCAAAGTGCTTTGACATTTACTGGAGAAAATAACTGTACAGGCAAAGGAATGATTATTTCCTGGAATACACCTGGGTCTTTTCAATTCTCTTCCCTTTACTGCCTTGATAGCACGCAGATACGATCCTGCGCGGTAGAAAATCGCTCTAGACCCATTGCAATCAATTGAGCTGTGCTGGTTCACACGGGCAGAGGAACCAGCCTGTCTCTACTCAGTAGCTTTTCCAGGGTCTACTCCACACATCCCACGTGAGAGCTGGTCCTGCCCGACCCCAGGGGATACGTGTCATGGCTGGAGCTGCAGTTCCTCTTCAAATTCAGCTGGGGTACACCAAAGGTACCTGGAGCTGCGCCCAGGTCAGTCCCAGGGAAGGGGTTTAGGATGAGACAAGGGCAGAAGGGCAGGAATGGGAAAGGAGAAATAACAGGTAGAAAAGATGCAGGGACGAGTATTTTATATCTGTAGGCTGCACTGTCTCAGGTAGAGCATCGTTTGCTAATCCTCCCAGCCACGGGAGGCCACAAAGCCATGTTGTGATGCTCCCCTCCTGCTCCCCCCGCACCAGGTGGGCAGCCCCGATGTCAGCCAAGCTCTACGTCCTCATCAGCTGGCCCGATGGCAGCCGGGTGATCAACATTGAGAACATCAAGGAGCCCCGCAAGCCCTTCCACCTCTACGTGGTGGGTGAGCAGGTGCTGGCCCGCTGCCCCGGCTTCAGCGGGCTCTACTGGGGGATGCTGGAAGGCATAAGCGGTGAGTGGCACCCCTCCATTTTGGGCTTTGTAACGTGGGGCTCCTCAGGAGCAACCTTTAGAAAACGAGTTTGGTGCTGAAAAGTCCTCTCTTCCTACAGAGCACAAAGATATTTTAGAGAAGAAGCTGCTGGAAGATAGACAGCTCCTGGAGAAGTTAAGTGAGTAGGGTCTTTTGAAGGTTGCACCTTTCTACCTCCATTGGGTTTTTGGGGTGGGAGGATGCTGAGGGTATTGTGGTCCTGGCATAAGTTTCACAGCTGTACAATCGGGATAAAAAGCACTGAGTGGGAGGTGGGAGATACACAACACTGATACCCCGTTGCACATCTTGAATATCTGTCTCTCTTTCAGAAGAAGAACCGGCCGTCCACAGCATGATGCCACCCCAGCCGAAAAAATCCAGGAAAACCTTCCCAAAATGGACCCTGGGGAATGCATCCAGGAAACACCACGGTGACAGGCCTTACCCTGCCAAGCCGCTGCTGAGGGCGGCCGAGGCCAGCCTGCCCCATGACGCTGGCAGCTCCTCCATCATCAAGGAGAGACGTGCCCTGGGCAACGCGGCTGGAAGCCCCCGCTCGCTGGTGGGACCCCCCCACCCAGCCAGCGCCTTCACGCCCCCATCTACATTTGTCACCGTGGCCATGCCAGGGACTTCCCAGGGTGAAGAGGACAGGGCTGGTCCAGCGACTAGAGGTAACTGTTGCTGTGAATTTCGACATTGGCTTTTAGCTTTCTCCTGCCTCATTTCTGAATGGCAGGTTGGGATGGGGACCTTCAATGCTGCCAGGAGACCTCTGCTTTGCTCCAGGGCTCTGTGTGCTTTCTCCTGGGGGTTCAAAGGTTAGAAATGATTTTTTTTTTGGTTCTTTCCACCTGGGAGGTCTTCTCTAGGAGGGTTGTCTAAAGGAACATGTCTGTGTGACAGCGTATGATGTCTGCTCTGGGAGGCTAGTTTCCTTCCTCACAAGCCAAAAGCCAATCCAGCCTGCCTGAATAACTGTGGAATACCCCAAAGCCTTGTGTTTCCATTAGCCAGATCTTCTCAGATTTGCCTATTTCTGTGTTTTTCTAGTCGCTACTATGTACATTAAATGCATTTATAAAAATACACTAGTGCATCATCTACCTACTGACTAACAGTAGTGTCCAGAGACACGCTGGCTCCTCTTACCTTGCTCACTGTGTCTTTTGTGACAGGAACAGAAAGAGCCCTTGAGATACCACCTTTTTCTAATAGCAAATTCCCTATTGTTTAGTCCTGGAAAGCATGTCTGGATCACTCTGTTTATGTAAAGGGAATAACGTGTTGCCATGCAATCTGGCAGAGATGCTTAGATAATCTGCTCTGGGAACAAAGGGACTCAGGACCTTTTCAACAGCTGGTTTGTTCAGTTTGTCTCCCATCCCTGCCTGTAGATTATGTTGCCCTGGCAATGAAGAGGAAGTCAGATGGCATCTTGTCCCAATGCCAGCAACACGTCTGTCTGAACAGGTAACACCTGAAAGCGCAGTGAGGATGCTGAATGTTGGGAGTTTGTGTGGGTACGTACTGCAGGGCAGCTGAGTCCCTTGTGCTCTGCAGTCCTGATCCCTTGGTAGGTCAAATGAGAGGACCCCCATATCTGTGTGCCAGGGCTTGGTCTGCATGGAAAGGGGGGTGCACGGGAGGTTGCCCACATGAGGAACCATTGATAGTTCCTCCCAAACCATTTTATTGCTGCTGTAAATGAAAACAGAATTGACTTTGCTTTGAGTTCCAACCTTTGAATTAAAGATGATTCTCATCAGGAATGAATATGAATACGAGTATGAGGTTTCTTGTGATAGTGCTTTTTAGCTTGATGCTTTCTTCCAGCTGTGAAGAGCGAAAACTTGACGCTTTGCAAGAGACAGATGATTTCGAGAGAGTTCAGAAAAATTTCGGTCCTGGTGAAATGGAAAGGTAATTAGCAAAAGGCGGCATTTGTTCTTAACTGTATTTTCCTCCTCGCTACAAGAAAGAGCAGTGAGACCTCAGCTGGGTGAAAAAATGGTGCAATTTTAGAAGCAAGAGCTGTTGAATCTCTGTATAATCAGAGCCAGGTGTTTCTTTCTGATTGTAGGGCTTGGAGTGAGAGATGCAAGAAGGCTCTAAAACACTGCAGAAACTGTAAAGCTCTTGCCTCTAACAATCAAAACGACATCTATCGTGTCTGAACATGGCTGTGTGTTGTTGCTTTATTGACCGTTGCTTTGATGACAAGTATCCAGTGATGAAGTTGCTGCTAGGGACAGTTTTACTGCACAGGAATAGGTGCCAAAAAATCATGTTAGAGTACTTGCATTGTCATTTCCTGCATGTCTGTTGTTTCATACCACAAATACATGCCTCCTGGGACTCACAGGGCAGGGCTTATGCCTTTCCTTAAAACTGAAAAGAAAAATGAGCATCAAATACCCCATGCATGCATGACAAAGTGGGGTTTGAGGGTTAAACTCTGAACATTTTTGAGGTACTGAAAAGTCCAGACCACGTCATTCCTCTCTCCTGCCTTGCTCCTCACCCGGATGCAGCTGGATGGGCTGACACTGGCAGAGAAGTCCTGCCCCTGCTTGCAGGAGATACATAGTCACTGCTTGGGTGGAAGTGCTACATCCTTTAGCAGCAATGGTGAGACCATGGTGTCTTCTTGCCTCTACACATGTTGTAATCTGGGTTTTATTTTTTCAGGGCAGAGAAAATAGAGCAGCTGGAGAGGATGGTGTTGGACCTCCAACAGGATGTCCTCTCTCTGAAGAAGAAGGTGCAAAGGCTGGAATCTCTGTCCTTCCAGGAGGAGCTCCACCGGCAACCCTGCGAGGTGGTGGAGCTCTTCAATGGCTACACCAAGGAACAGCTCAAAGAGACCATTCGGTTTGACCAGAAGATCAGCACTGCCTGCAAGACACTGCTTTACAAGCTCTTCACATCCGACTACATCCAGAGCCACTCCATCACGGGGCGGAGGGGCAATACTTTCCGAGAGGCGAAGCCCATGATGGATGAACGTTGCATCAAAATCATTAGGGTGCTGTTGAAACAGAAGTTTGGAGATCACCTCAGTGACACAGTGATCACGGAGAAGATACAAAATGTGCAGAAAGCCCTGAGGCAGAAGTTTAAGACAGAATGTCTCTGATACAGGGGGGACTTGGTGTATCTTCCTACCACGCTCATCGGTGTTCCCGAGCAGCCCTTCCAGAAAAGACGAGTCCAACCTGCTGCTGTTCAGCTGATTTCCCCCAAGGAGCCAACCCAAGTGAACCATGCGCTAAACAACACAAACCTTTCACTGCCAAACCTCTGCCTGCATTAATTGAGTGGGAAGTTTGCCCAGCTTGGCAGGGTTTTTGCACATCTGCTAGCACTTTACAAGTTCCTTTCCATCCAGTCTCTGTGCAATCCTCACTGCAGGGTGCAAGTAGTGATCTCCAGGCCTTTTTGATGGACATGCTCAAAAGCTTGAAGGTTTCTGTAAGGTCCAAATATAGGTCAGTAAGTCAGCTTTGTCCAACCTTGTGGAGGGTAAGGGATAAAAATTAGCTCTGGGGATAACCCCAAATAAAGCCGGGACTCTGGAGATGGACTTTGTGTCACCCCACATGGCTTCTCTTCGCATGCCTGTGGTTGCCCCCTGCAGCCTGTGGGACAGTGTTTGTTCTCTTTGCTCCCAGTGAATGTCCTTTCAAAACCAGATTATTTCCATGGACAATTCATGTATATTTTTATGACATAAGACTGGGGGATGGAGGGCAAAATATGACCTGCTTGTAGCTACACCTTTCCTTCAAAGATCAGACATATTAGGAGCACAGTCACTATCACTCAAATACATTAATTATGTCCTAGTTAAGAAATTCCAGGTACAACTAGGCATTTTGCTGTGTGAGAAGCTATAGAGAAGGGCTAGATCAACATACCTTCCTAAATAGTTCAGAGCTGGAGTTTGGGTGCATTTAGAAGTGTTTTTAACATTAAAAGAGTAAGATGCTGACACCAGTCGACCTAAGAGAAGTGCTGCAAAATACCAAACATTCCCTGTTAGAGAGGCTTCTCAGAGAAGAAATGGTTTTCTAAGTTAAATTTTTACATTATTCAGGAAAGGAAATGTCAGTTGTTTTGCAATAATCAAAACATTTGGTTTAATTTATATGTTTTGTTCTGTTTTCAAGCATTTAATTTCCTTACAGCTACATGAGAAATAATAATGCAAAATAAATGTATTGAAAAACAAGGAGCTGTTTTGAAAGCAAAAAAAAAAAAAGGAAATGTGTTATTTTCAGAATTTTGCTCCCCCCTCTGCCTTTTTTTCTAGTTGAAAAACAAAATCATTAAAGTAGAGTTAATACTATGAAGCATTTTGGGTTTGGTGGGAGATATGCTTGCCAATATTTTTGGCATGATTTTCATCAGCTGTGTTTAACAGTTATGCTAAATTGCTGTAGCCAATAACTAAAGATATTCCTTCTGTTTTCCAAGTGCAAATGCTTTTTCTAACTCTCTATTATGCAAACATGCCCCTGTTTCTCATTTCTATGGACCTTGACTTGAGCAGCAGCTGGAGCAGGTTCGCTGTGGTCACTTAGAGCCAAAAGCACAGCCAGTCCTTGAAAATACACTCAAACTGAGCAGAACTGCCCCCAAACCCTCCTCAGTGCAGAAACACCCCTTCAAACACAGCTGCCTTGCCAGAAACGTGTTACTTTCCTGCTGCAGACAAGACCTGAGGTTGGTATCACTGCTCAGGGAAACACCCCAGGAGATGCCTTTAATGATGGCTTATCAAAGCGAAGATTGAAGAGTCACAAATAGCCTTATTCTGTCAGCACTTGCTTTGGCATCAGCCCTTGGGGCTTTTGAGCATCTTCCCTGCAGATTCTGCTTCTCATTTCCCCTGCAACATCGCAGCCAGGAGGGATGGAGAGGATGGTACCTCAGACCCACCCCGGCGAGGGATGACCATCACCTCCTGCGTGACCAGGGCTGAGTCCAAGCCATCTCCCTCAGCACTCATTTTCTCTTTAATCTTCCCTCCTGGTGCTTCACCAGATCCCTCACCAAGCTGCGGCTTTGAAAGCCAGCTCACAAGTGTTATTTATTAAAATATGTGCTGCTGCTGTCCTCCCCTACCGAGCCCCCTCCGATGAGCTGCAGATCGTTACTGCAAAAAGAGGGAGAAAAAAGACGGAGACGTAGGACACGCTGCGGGGAGCCACGGGTCCTGAAATGAGTTGTCTCTAATCAGCTCTTCTGGAAGCAGATGAGCCGGGTGACCTTTCTGCTTTGAAAAGCCCTTTGGTGGCTCCCTCGGAGCTAAACTTCACAGCCCAACGTGTTTGCCGATATTCAGGGAGTGCTCCTGGGAAGCGGGGCTGGGGGATGCTCCCCATCTCCGTGCACAGCACAGCCACGGCACTAACGAGCTGACGCTCAAACGGGCCCTTCTCGGCAATAAAAGTTGTCCTTAGCTACTCTCAAAGGCTTTGATATGGTGGAGAGGGCTGAAGAAAGGCAATGCAGGCGGCTTTTCATTAAACTTTGGTTTTTTTAAGGTATTTGTGAACCAGAGGCAGCGTTTCCAGGCTAATTGGGAGCACTCGCAGGCACCGACGATCAAACGTCACCGTGAGGATCCGATGTTCTTACCTTCCTGAACTCCAGCTCTGGCTAATCAGCCTGGAGAGGGAAGATCACACAGTGCTGAGATGTGGCATCCCTTCGGGGATGAAGGGGTCAGGGAAGATCGAGGAGGAGGAGGAGGGTTTACGCCAGAACCACTTCACTTGGGGATGTTCAAAGCCTGTGTCTCTCTTAAAGTGACGAAGGGCAGCTCCATTGAATTGCATTAACCTCCCACTTTAAAAGAATTACTGGGAGAAGCGGGACAGGTCTTTGCTGAGATGAATGGCTCAGATGAATCTGCAGCATCTTATTCCAAACGATGCTCCTGTTCAGCTTCTGGGCCCTCTGGATGCAGGAGGATGTGGGCAGCAAAAACTAGGGTCAGAACTCAGGGTGATCTTCAAGGAAGTTTCATGCTGGGTTCAAAAGCAAGCAGAAATGGGACTTGTCAACCTTTGCAAATACAGGACAGGCCTGAAACATCCCATCCTCCTTCCTTTCAGCAGGAACCAGAGCAGCAACGCGGTCCTTGGTGGTTTGCATGACTGGAGCATGGATCTAGGAGAGGCCCTCTGGGGACCCTGGACTGTGGACTCTGAGGGTCCTTGGTCCCCAGTCCCCCAAATCACTGCAATGGGGCACTGCCACCCACCGCACGGTTACACCTCGTTTCCTTAGGAACCGGCTGAAAGCTCTGCGTGGCTGGCAGGGGGCAGGGCTGCCAGGAACACACAGGTTTTCAGGGAAAAATGGGAGAGGCTGGGCATGGGCATGAGGCTTCTGCAGTTCCCAGTTGCAGAGGTGCTGCTGACGGGATTGCTGACTTGACGTGGGGAAAAAAAAAGCCCAGCCAAAACAAGAGGGAAATTCTCTGGTGTTTAACCCCATTTATTTCATTTTTACCTCCTTGACTCTGGCAGGAGGATTCCAGCGTCCAGCGCAGGCAGATTTTAATTTACCCATTTCTTGGCTCATAAGAAACACACAGTGTTTCTCTCAGTGACTGCACAGCGCGCGTCCCCTAGAAACTCTAACATTAGTTTAATGACAACATGCAAACTGAGCACCGGTTAAAGGAATAATGTTAAAATGTACTGAAATCCCTTCTTGGGTTTTAATCAAGGCTTACAAAGCCTGGCTGCCTTTACATGAGTCCCAGGCAGCCACCGCTGAGGACTCAGCTTGCCAACAGCGTGTCCCAGGACATCTCACCCCTCGTGAGATGCAGTTTGAAGACATGCTTTCTTTTAATCCTATGTTTTATTAGGTGTTTTTTTTCATTTGGCACTGGGAGTTAGCAGGACCGAAGGGGACTGTGTGCCTAACTCAATAACAGAGAAATTAGCATCCCACAAAGCCTAGGACTGCATGGTGCTTATTGATTGTTTCTCTTAAATATAAGCAGTGTAGCCCAGAGTGTCAGGTATCCGAGGGAAAAGGAGACTGCAGAGCCGATGTACTCCTGGTAATGAATAATCGTTAAACTCCAAAGGAGTTTATTATTATTACCATTAATTCTAGTTGTATCGTGGCCAGAGACATGGAAGGTGGAGATAGATGAGTTTGTGACCTACATATTACAGGCTAGATTTTATCCTGGTAATATGAGAAAATCGATCATTTCTTAAGTGAAAAGACTGATAAAACCACGGACTTCAGAGGAGCAACATCATTGCTATTATACGTTCAACAAGCTCAGTGGAACGGGGCTGGAGAAGGGACAAATCCCTCTGCTGTATATCTTAAATTCAGTTTGACCTCTCTTTCCAGGAGGCAGGAGGGAAGGATTTCCCCTTTGTGCTAACCTCTTCTGAGTAGATTGGACATCTCCCCATCCCATCTGTTGTCCTCCTGAGGTTCTTCATCCCTTGAAGTCAGAAGAAATCGCCAAAAGTGAAGGAAAGCCATCAAAAGACGCCTCGAGCCATAGCACAGGTGGGGCAACAGTCAGAGGTTTAATGTCGTTCCTTTAAAGTGGTTTGGACCAAGAGTAAAATACTGTCATGATGTGGGAACCCCACTCTTCTTCACACTCTCAAAATAACTCAAACGTGTTCCTTTGTAACTCACCATGTTATGGAAATGCCCTGAACAAGAGGGCTCGTTCCTCTCCTGGAACACAAAAAGCAAAGTAAGCTATAAAATACCCACACAAAATGTCTGCTGTAATTTGCCCAGACCAAAAGGGAGGTGTAAACGGTGCTCTGGTGTTTTTTTTGTGTGTGTGTCTTTGTGCAGTGTATTTCTTAATTCTCTCTCAAGCTGAATCATGAGGAACTTGGGTTTGCTTTCTACAGAGGTACTGCCTTTCTGGTTGGAGACGTTTCTGTATTTCTTGGCTGAGAGTGGGAGAAACGAATGTCTATGTAATCATGACCCTTCCAATGAGACTCTTAGGGTGAAAAATGGAATCAGTCAGTTTAACGGGTTGTTTTGGTAAAGGAATTTTACAGCTTATTGTAGTCTTGCTGTTAGTTCAACTAGTTCCTATTTATACAATACACACTGCTGGTTTAGTGTATGCTCTGCAGAGGGGGCTGGGAACAGGTATTTTCAGGAGAGAAAGTCATTCCTGAGAGCCCCAGGGGCAGACCTGCTTTCTGGTGAATGACTTGAGAGCTGGGACTGTCTGTTCTGTATCTTTTCTACATTTCCTGAGGGCTGTGACTCCCTCTCTTGTGCTCGCACAACTTCGAGGGCTGCATTTACAAGGTCACTCGAGAGCCAGCAATAGAAACCAGAGTAAGGTGGGCACTTCCAAAGCACTGAAACAGGGTCACCTGCAAAAGTCCATTTATCTTGTCTATATTGTTTTATGTCTTTTCAAACACTTTTGAAAACCCTGTGGTTTTGAGAGCTGAGTCCACAGTGCTAATACAAGAAAATGATCCCTTACAGATTCTGATGTTCAGATTCACCCACTTTTATCAGGAACTTGAAGCAGGCTCAGATCTGGCCCCACGTTAATTAAGTGAATGTAGAGAGTAAGGAGGGATGGAGAAGAAACAATCAATAGGGAAAAACCTTGTTTGCAGACAGCTCCAGGGGTGCAGGTTTATTTCCATGGTCTCTGCAGATGAAGGCTGATGTTCAGAGGTGCTCAGGAGTGACACGGAGCTGCCTCTGACCTGAGAAGCTACTGGTGAACTCTATTTTGCAGCTCCTGGATGGTCCAGCTTTCCTCTGGTCTGGTGCAAAGTCAATGGCAGCAACGTTAAATATCTTCTGCTGGTAGAGCTTAACTGGATGTGATCCCTGGACCAAGAGAGCTATTCGAAGTCATAGCTACACACTGTTCTGTAGGAAAAATAACCCACTAACCCTGCCTGCCCCTGCAAAACTGAGTCATAAATCTGGAGTAATCTTTGATGACAAATGGCCTGGAAAGTGGGAAAAGAGGAAGCTCATGTTCTCTTGTGAGAAGAAAGATAAGTTAATTCTCAATTAGGAAAGACAGCAAATGGAGACGCTTCCAGCTGCATGGACATTATCCTGACATTGCCTGTTAAAGTTAAATGCATAATAATGACAGTTACCACAAATTAGCTACAGAATATGTTTTATTGTGTTTCATGGTCCCTAGGGCTGACAAGCCAGAAACTTTTGAAGAGAATAAAAGCGTAGAAGGGGAGGCCTCCGTACGGGCTTGTTTTGAATTTGTAATGCTTGGTTATTAAGCATCACAGAGCCAAAAAATCACACTTTATATCCATATGGTACAAATTCATCTTCAGCATGCTCTGTCTTAATGAATAACTACATGGACAAGTGGATGTCTCTCCAAATGACAGATGGAAACATACCTGAGGAGAAGCATTGTTTTTTCATTTTCTAGGCTGAAAACTACGATGATGTTTTTGGTAAGCTCACGCTGAACTGTGAGCTCTTCCCACCCATTTCACCAGATGCCAGTGCAAGGTCTGATTTTCATTCCTGAGGTCAGTGTGAGTTTTGCTCAATACTTTCAGCCATCAGAAGTACAGATCCAAGGAAAAAAAAAAAGTCATCAGAACCCAGCAGGATTCAATTTTCAGTCCCCAGATTTCAATTTGACAACAACAATCCACAGGAAAAATGCAAATATTATTTTTCCCACAGACAGAAATGAGAGAGGGCGCTGAGAGCTCTCGTGTTGTTTGATCACTTTAAAGCCTTTCCTGCAGAAAGTGAATTGGTGAAATTCTGCTTGAAATGTGCTGGCTGCATTTACAGGCAAAAGGAGATGAGATGAGATGAGTAAACCTTCCTCAGCTTGGAATAGCCTCCCCCAGACCTTCACGGTTATCCACTTAAATACAAGGGTGAGACTTCTTTTCTGGCTCATCTGTGAATTCACCCTGTGTACTTGTTTAGCGATCCACTTCACCGTGGAAAAAAGAATCAAAGAGGTTTCAGCTCTTTCCCCCACCCCAGCCTTTTCTGTCTTGTAATGTTAATGAGTGATAATGCTTCATGATTTTTTTCACAGGCTATTGCTGCTGAAAATTGCTTTGGTGCATTGGGACTCTTATTAACTGGGTATATCAAGAGCTTTCTGCAAAGCAGAGGAATAAAGACCAAGGAAGTGTTGTGGCTAGAAATCCTATAATGGTCTGACCTTTATCTTGTCTCAGAATCAACTTTTACAGAGCGGGTCCTGTCGCCCCTCACCAGGCACGTTAGGGATGAGCAGCACAGCTCCCTCCCTCTCTTGCCCAGTGCACTGCAACTCACATGCCCAAAAGGCAACACTTTCCACCCAAATTGAGGAGTCACTGGGAACTGACATCTTTTGCTTTTCATGACTAACAAAGCTTAGATCCATGAAATAAAAGCCTGATGAATGTATTCCCTGGGGTGCAATTAGTTGTGCAGAGAGGCTGGGGCAGCTCTGTGGCTCCATCCCCACAACCTCCTCACTGCCTCTGTGAGCGTGTCGGGCTCTGGGTTGGGGAGGCATCTCTGGGATTTGGGTAACCCATATTTCTTGTGAAATGGTGCCAGCTGAGGCATTAATGCAGCCAGGAGAAACGGGAAGGACTCTCTGATGTACCAAAGGGTTTGTTTGGGATGAGTCTGCGACAGAGCAAACCCCAGCCTCTCCTCAAGGCTCCCGTAAAGAAGATGGTTTTTACGTGGCAGCTTTGTCCCCAGCACGTGCATCACCATGGTAGGGACCCGACAGCCAGAGCTTGTGCAGGGGGACGAGGGAAGATAACTTCTGCAATCCTCCCATCTTTCAATGCAAAACCATCAAGTGCTCCGTGCACCCCCTCCTGCCCTCCACAGCATCAGCACGTGAGTATGTGCATACAGACACCGGGGTTTCTTTCCCAAACCTTTGGCTTCTTTCCCTTACTTCAAGTCCCCAGCTTTTGCAGTCCCACAGAGTACTGGAGACAGGAGTGGCTCCACAAGTGACACTCCATGGCCAGATTCAAACCCATTGGGGCAACCACTGTCCCATAAGGGCTATCGAAGCGGCGAGAAACAGAGGTGGCGTCAGCGAGTGCTGACTTTTTTTGCCTTCCCATTTTGGCACAGAGAAAACACTTATGGCCTCTTCTGTCCTTCAGCATTTCCCGAGGGGGCTGGACGCAGGTGTTTCACAGCACTGCAAAAACAAAACGAGAGCTATCTAATACGTGGGTGAGGTGTAGTATCTTCACTGTCGATGTCCATTTGGAAGGACACTCCAAAGCAGCTTTATCCCAAGCTTGCAGAGGCACTGGCAAGGGATTTCTAGCCTGACAGTGTATTATTTCTGAAGAGACAGCATCTCTGTATATTAAATAGCCTTTTGGGGGGCAGGAGCAGCTGCAAGACGTTTTTGTAGACCAAAGATGCAGCTCCAGCAGCACTAAATCTGAAAAGTCAACAAGCAGATTAAACAGTATGGTTTAGCTCTTAGGGCAGAGATATCCAGCCTGAGGTTTGCCACTGAAATTGGTTATGGGAGGCCATAATTGAAAGGAAATAGGATATTTCTAAATCTCACAAGGCTTGGAAGCTGTGCAGGACCACAGACCGGGTGATGGTGTCCATATGTTGGTGTGTGCGTGTCCATCCCACGATGAACCACTTAACCTTTCCTGTAAGCATCCAGAGATCATCATGTTCAATATTACCACAGTCATTAGCACTTGCTTGCATCAAAATGTAAACAAAGCTTATTAATTATTTATTACACTGTCTTTCCTTTACTTTGCCCATTTGTCTGTGTGCAGAAGGGTAAGTGTGCATCTGGTTTGGGTTTTTGGTTACTGGTTTTTTATTATCTCATGCAAAATCCTACAAGTGACCAGGATTTACATCCCATACTTGGAGAAACTGTGCTCTGAAGTGTCTGTCCTCCATCACCTTCTGCCAGATTTGGAGTCTGGCCTCGGTCAGCACCATCTAAGGTTAAGTTCAACCTCTAAATATTGAAATATTCTCACCAAGGTTCGGGGGTTTCTGTGGAAAGTCCCAGCCCTGCTGTGCAGGATGTGTTTAACAAAGCAGATTCCAGCACTTCTTGCCCGGGATGGTTTTGGGTGGCACACAGCCCTGCACACTGCAGTGGCCTGTGCTGGGGATGGATTTCTAGATGAGAAAGCAGAGCTATGAACCGAAGAGACAGAGCTGGAATCAGACCCCCAGTGGCTAATTTTGCTGCTAGCTGCCAGCTGGACAGATCAATGGAGACACACACCACAATAACTCTATAAAGAACGGAGACACGTGTTGCACGTGCAAATATGATTGGAAACGCCACTGTTCTTCAGGAAAAGGGCAGGGCAACAGCGAGCGCTCTCCCTTTTCATCTACCCAGAATAGAATAGATTTCGCTCAAGGTGCCAACCTTTATTTCTCAGAAACAATTTTACTTCTTCTTCCTTCTCTGGACATAAATGCATCTGTTTTCTTTTGTTATTCAAAGAAAAAATGAGGAAACAAACCCTCACATATTCCCACTGTTCAACTCTGATAAAACTATAGCTTAGAAAACTCTACATATTAATAGCGTGAATCACTTAAGTGAGGTACATTATGTTTTCAATTTCCATGATGCTTTTAGTGTAGGCAACTTATCAGGGGCTGCCGTTTAATCTGTTGTAGCAATCTTGAGCATTAAAGCCAGGTTATTTCACCAAGGGATGTATTCCTTTCACTGGGGAGGTTAATATCACCCATGATTATATTTGACATTTGGGCTTGGCATATTATTTTTCATACCGTGTCTGAACGTAACTACCCACTCTTTGCATGATCAGTGTTTGAAGTGGGTACATTTCAAATATCTGCACACATCCATAAGTGTCATCCTAACAGCCTCATCGCTGTAAATAAGAAAAGACAATTTAATGAACAAAATGGGGAGGGTGAATTCAGGAAATGAAATTTTCTGTAGTGGGTAAGCAAGCAAAGGATAAATATCGCTGTTGTGCTTGCCTCCTGAAGAAACTGCAAAAGGGGAGTGGGTGCTGTGCTCCTTGGAGGAGCATCTCCAGAGCATCGTCACTCGAAAGCATCTGAACAAACACTCCTGAAATACAGCTGGTATGCAGCCGGGCCTCCCAGCTTCTTGCAGAGGTTCCTTTCATAATACGACCCACACCATGGCTTAGAGATCTGCTCTCACCAAGACACAAGGAAGTATTTGAAGAGACAGGTCCAGAAGCTGATGTCTCTGAGCAACATTTTACCTCCTTCAAAGCCAATGGACTCCAGCTGGCTGTCAGCTTGAGTGTGAGCCTAAAAGGACTCTTCAGAGCTGAAGATGAGAAAATTCACCTTGAATCTCAGTGCTCACTTGATGAAGGTGGTAATTCTCAGCCTTTCATTTAGCAGTCAAGGGAGCCTATGTCACGGACATCAATGACTCCTCCGTGTCTCCACATGAACAGATCTGCCAACTTCAGCTGCTAATTCTCTGTTCAAAGCCCACGTGCTCTCTTTTGGTTTTGGTAAGAACAGGCTATTGAAGGTGAAGCTTTAGATGCTGTTCTTGGACACGAATAACTCAGGGAACTTCCTGCCACAAGGTCTCGGCAAGAACTAGAGCCGAGCAAGATCTAGACGAAACCAGGGCCTTTTTACTTAAAATGTTAGCTCTCCGGTTCCATTGCTGTCATTAGCTAACTGTTTGCAATGGGTGGAAGACAGCAGGGCCTTGATGTAGCTTTTGGATGTTTTTTTGTGGGTTTTTTGTTTGTTTGTTTTTTTTTAAATCACTGCTGTCTTATTTCTGGCTTTGTTTGTTCAGCCTTAGTGCCTTAGTTGTGTCTTAATGAACTATGAAAACAGAGCAGTGGACTGAAAAGGAAGAATAGGACATGAGGAGACAGCAGTTCAGGAGAGGAAAAGAGTAAGTGGAATTAAATTACCACCAATTTCTGAGGCACGACAATGCATTAGTGGATTTCATGCAGGATTCAAACAACTGATCTTGAAAAAATTATTTTCCCAAAATTCCATGTCATCAAACGTCATTTCCACAGTCCTCTCCTTTGATTTCTTTTCAAAGCTAGCTGATAATGCTGCCATAATCTCTCCTGCCTTTGTCTTTTATCTGTTCCTAACACTGTAACTAGAGTGGAGGAAAGACCCCAAATAGCAACGGCAGCAACTCTACCCTTCATTTAAGGCAGTGCAGGTAATTTGAGACAAATGGGACTGTGCAAAACTATAATATCAGACCTGAGCAGCCAACAAAAAAAAAAGAATACTCAGTTTCCAGGCTCTCTGAACATTACCTGGGTAAAGACACCTATGCACGGGATCAGAACCAACTGCTCTTTGATATCTAGCATAGCCCAGTGCTCCTCTGGGAGATTGCTGGATAACAGAGGGTCTCCTGCAAGTGGAAGCTCTACTTGACAAATCTGAGTAGAGCTAATCAAAATGTAGAGCTTCATCAAAAAGAAGCCATTTGGATTAATTGTAAAACTCCCTATACTCAACGGGGCTAGGATTTCAGCCTGAAATTCCCTTATTGCTCTTAGATATATATTACTACAGTTACAGAGTCATAGAAAATGGGGCTGGGAGACGACATCAGGCTATCTTAGAAATTCACTCCTCTGACTAGCTATATGTGATCTATCATTTCCTATCCTGTTTTCATAAATCTCATAAACTCGGAGACTTCACTGCTCCCCATGCAATTGGCTCCGTTGCTTCAGTGTCCTTACTACTGGGGCAGGGTCTTCAATAGCTACTACCTAACTCCTACCTGGCATGGGTTAGGGGAGCCCCAGAGGGGAGTTCAGGATACAGGTAACCTTGCCTGTCATTTCAGAAGTGGTCAAGTGGAATAACTTATGTTTTATAAGACATACCTTTAGGCTACTTAATGGGTTTCTATGCATGAGGCCAAAATTTTTAAATACACCTGTTTTTACCTGTGACACAGTGTTGCTTAAACAGAGCTGCCCATGGAGAAGACCAGTTCCAGTCAGGTGAACCCCCCTGGTAAAATGCACCTCTGGACCTCCTCTCCCTTCCTCATCATCCCCAAACACACGCATCTGCATTCAGACCCGGTTCCAACGGGGACTGCTGTACTCATATTGTGGGATTTTTATGACTGCAATTTTGCTTAACATTGCCCCTGAAGAGCTCTGTAGTGTTTTTCAGAGCTCCAAGTACAAGAGCTCCTTGAATCTTTCCCCTAAGTGTTCCTATTGCTGTCGGGAAAGAATATTAGAAGAGTGTGGTCCTGACTTCCACTCTCTCATTTGGAGCCTGTGAATCATGTTTCACAGCATCCCGCTCCCATTACCGCCAGCTCTGCTTTCCTGGCCTTCGTTCTGCAGCAGCTCGTACAGCGGGAGGACTAATGAGTTTTGGTGTCCCCTGGGTTTGTATCCTTTATCCCGTATCTCTCCCCTTTTACTCCAGTAACCTGTATCCTGCCCTCATCTGTCCTGTCTGGATGAGCCGGGGCAGCGGGAGGGCTGCTCTCCGGCTGCACAGATGCAGACTGGTCCACCAGCCTTTGCTGACTGGCCAGCAGCACGTTGCCAACAGAATACTTTTCACAAAACTTTTATTTGAGACCCTTCCTTCCTTTCTCCTAGCCATCCTTCCAGCCATAACTGAATAATTTTTAAAATTTATTAGTGAACTGAACACAAAAAGTAGCCAGATCAACCAGCACAGTTGAAAAAAACCTCATCGTCTTTGGAAACCAGGATAAAAATCCAGTTGCAAGGATTTTGAAAGTGCAGGGAGGGGATTCACCAGCAAATTATGCCACGGATAATTCCTACCAGGGGATGCTTGTGAATGCCGTTTGATTAGGGCTCGTCAGCATTGTGGGGTGGAACAGCTGGGCTTGTTAATGAAAATGGCTTTTATATCAACATGCAACTATTTTGCAAGGCAGGATTATTTTAAACAAAACAGTTATTTGTGAAGAAAAGAAAAGATTTTTCTAATATCACAACGTCTGATTGTGATATTAGGGAGTGAAATGTCATTTCGAATAGACTTTTCGGAAGGAAGCTGTCTATTTATAGGCCTACTTCATAAAAAAAAAGAGATCGGGACAATTGTCTGAATTGAAGAGAAGCTCATTCATTATTTCTCTCCCGTCCTTCTGCCAGGGCAAACAGCTGCTCTCAGGCTCTGCTCAGCGTGGACCTCTCTGCAGACCAGCAGCGCCATTGCACCGGTGGGAGGCTACACCGATGGAAAGCTGCCATTGCTCCCCTCATTAAGGACATTCCCCAGGGGAGAATGAGCCCTCCAACCGCAAAGATAAGGATGGGACTTTCCTTGTAGGTGGCAAAACCATCAGCTGGATGAGGCCGCTATTTCATTTCAAACTTATTTGGTTGGAGGAGGAGACTCTTGGGGTGGTAGTAAATTAAGAACACCTGAGAGTCTCCAATGATGGTGACATCCCTGGGTTTCTGTGCTCGAGCTGAGGGGTTGGGGTTTCCATCTAGGGGGGTCCAACACAGGAGCTTTCCCCCCATTCATCTCCAAGTGGTGCCACCAGCAAACCCTGCCATGCTCCGTGCTCCTGCTGCCTGTGGGTGGGCTGTGGTCCTCCCAGACCTGTGCTGAGCTCGGCGCTGAAGAAGCACATCTTCCTCCTCCTCAGGCATCCTGCCCCGCTCCAGCTGCCGGGCTCAAAGCAGGTGGTGGTTTTTCTAAGTGCCTTACTGAGCTTTGCAATAGTCATGGGCTGAGTTACTGAGATGCCGAGCTCTGCTTGACTGAGCCTTCCATATTCTGGGAAATGAGATATAGGCTGGCACAGGCTTTGCATTGCTAATTAGCACACAGTAAATGAGCTGGCGTCCCGTGCAACAGGCACTGGTGATGTGCTAACAACACTGGCTGGTTTTGCCTGGTGACAACTGGGATCAGGGCAGGGATAACTGGGATCAATTTTATTGAATATCTTTCCCTCATAAAACCTGTCTGGCACGGAGGGGGCACGGCGATGAAGTGGGACATCACGACCTCAACTTTGCTTCTAAATAGAGCACCCCAACCTCGTTCCCAGGCCAAGAAGCTGCAAGATATTTTTACCACGGACACGTGCAACAGGAACTTTCAGGCTGTGGCATAGACGTGGCTTTTTTTTCTCCCAAGCTGTCCCCCAAACCACCCCAGAATCCTGATTGCTTCCACCTCGACCAAACAGATTTGTGCCTGCAGCTCAGCTGCTGGGGCTGGAGAGCGTTTGGCGTCACCCCCTCAACTCATCTTGCAGCACGAGTGAAGCCAAAAAGTCTACTTAAAACATAATGGAGGAGAATGGTCCTGACAATTCACTTAATGCCAGGACTGGGAGATGAAAATCCAGCAGAAAATGTTATACAGGCGGTACTTACTAGGTAGAAAAATAGTGTAATGATAGCACTTTCTTTGAGAATTAATTTGAGCCCATTTAATTGCCCAGGGAGAGCTGAGGGTGAGCGTGTGCTTAGATCTTCACACTGGCTTTTATTTTTGACTGTTCAAACCCAGCACCACTTTGAACTGTTTTTTGTACAAGTAAGAGGGAAAACAACAGTAAGTCCTTCATCGTGAAGAACAGAAACATCATTCTTCTTTCAGACTTCTTTGTAAGTCATCATATATTATGGCTGCAAAAGCAAACACTAGTCCACCTGTGTGCCCACTAAATCATATTAAGCTCCAATAAAATATAGTGCTCTCCCCACGGACACAAAGTTCTTGTTGAGAAGCCCAAGGGTACCATGAATTGACCAAAGAAGTGAAGAACTTCATGTTTTTTTTAAAAAAATCATTCTTTTTTTGAAATCCAGCAAACGGAAGCCCTGTCACTCCCTGCTCAGAGCCATCTGCTTCCTATTGCTGGTAACGAAGGCCAGGCTTTTTAGCTCCAGCCCCTAATTTTACTGTTCGTTATTTGCCGGCTAATCAGAGCTACTTCACTTGGGAAAATAACTGTTTCCACGTGTGAGCCTGGCCACAACGTGCTTTGCTCCAGCTGCTTGACTGCTCTGCAGACACCACCACATCTGTGTGCCAGATGCAAACAGCTGGGAAACCTGCGCTGCACAAGTGCAAGGGTTTTCCTTTTTGGTTATTCCTTCTTTAAACCTGATGGTCTGGGTGTCTGGTCATCTGCTACGTGAGATGTTCCCTCTGTGGGGTTCCTGGGGCCGTGCTGAGGAAACTGGGTTGAACAACCCTATGGACGCAGTGGGTTGAGGTGAGCTGTTCCCCAAGGTGAGAGATGGGTTCCTTGGGGTGAGAGAGGCAAAGCCCAGGGGGGAGGTTTCCTATGGGGAGCAGAGTGTAAGCAACACACAGACCTGGCTTTCTCTCCCACCACCTGGCTCTGTAGCCCCATCTAAAAGTTTGCTGGGGTCTGGTAAGCAGATGAGGGAGATGGAGAAAGGGAGGTGGAGGTTCCCAAGGGAGCGGTGCCTCGAGAAGATCTTGCCTGTGCTCAAAAATGCAAGTAGCTTCCTCAGCCTCGCAGGGAGGTGATGGGCTTTGCTTTAACCACAGTTGTGAATCCAGGGCAGAGCCAAGGTCCTGCCTGTTTGCTGCCAGGCACCACAACTTCAGTTGTGCAGACTGGTATCTCCTCATCCCACCTTCACCAAACAAAGGGGAACGGCCCAAAGTCCTCAGGGCATCTGTGGTAGCAGCAGTGAGGAGAAACAGAGCCTTGAATCCTCTTCCCAAAGCGGGGCTGGTCTCTGGGCTCCTTCCTCCATCACCTTCTTCTCTGAAGGGCTGGATGGTTCCCCCTGCTCCCAACGCTGACCCCAAGGGGGAGGTCACCATTTCAAACTCTCCCTTCTCCTCTCCTCTTACTTCTGACCTCCACTTCTTCCCCAAATGCTGGGGCAGAACATTAGGATTATAGATTTCTCCGGGAGAAGAAAAATATTTTATAGGTGTAATTTTCACCGTTTGAAGTCACGCTGCTGCAGGATCAATAATTACCAAGAAGCAAAAGTGATTATGATCTTCTGACACATTCTGGCTTTGTTCAGCTGATGGAAAGCAGAGGTATTTGTTAGTTAGTTTGTTTGTTTTAAGGTCTCATGTCTCTGGGAAGGGACCAGAGCAGCTTGTCTGTATCTCTCAGTGTTTCTCTCCCCTTGCATAAGTACCTCGTAATGACTGCATATGAACAGCAACTGCTGGAGGATTTTGTACCTGCATTCAATCATCACTAGTAATTATTACAGCCTCTATTACTTCTATTTAGATGGAAAACAAAAAAAAACCAAACTGGTGCTAGAACTCAGACTGTTCTAGCACAGCCTTTTTTCCTCCAGAGNAGCAGCTGAAGTGCAGTTTTGGAGACCAGGGCTCTTTTCAAGGCACATTGGGGTAGGTTGTGCAATGGCTGCCTGCCTCAGTTTCCCCTTTGGGAGAAAGAGTGCTGCTAAAAAGCTAGTTCACACAAAGTAAGGCGTGAAGTACATCAGTCTCATCAGCCTGGTTCAGGAAGCTTATTTTTGGGTGATGCCAGCTTTCTTTTACATGATGGAGCACTTATTGAGTGTATCAGACAAAGCAGGAGAGCCCTTAGAGGCATCACACCCAGCCAGAAGGGCAGACACGATTTATTTTTTTTTTTTTTTCCCCTCTTGTGTCACTCCTAATCCTGCCAAGTCCTAGGAAGGGATGGAAGCAGATAAAACTTTCAGTGCATGCAGTGAATAGACATTATTAGAGCAAGCTGGAAACGGTACCTCCTCGCGTGTCAATATTTGACTGGAGGTGACGTGGGGGCGGCATCGATTGCGCTTCAGCTTTGATGCATTGTCACTTCCAAGCACAAAACTCCCCGAATAGTTCAGGCTCCGCGCAGATGTTGGCAGGTGATTATAAATCCATGCAGAGACAGGGAAAAACCAGTCTTTGGGGAGAGCTTCAAAGCTGAAGCTGAGAATATTGCAAATGTTACGAAATATTTCAAAGTCTGTCAAACGGGAGCTCTGCTTTTAGATCAGGTTAAGGAACGTGTGGGCTAATTTTGTAAGACTCTCCAGCACTTCTTGTGGATTATGGATTCTCTTTTGATCTTTAAATAGCTGCACTTTTCTTTTAGTTTTCAATTAAAAAAACCAAACAAACAAAAACAAAACAAAACAAAAAACCACCAAAAAACCAACCCACCTTTAAGAAGCCTGACAAAAGCAAGTGTTTCTCCATACACTTAGTTTGAAGGCAACTCCCAAATGACTGCAGTTGGTGAATTATACAGAGCCTTTTACTAACACAAATGGGTAAATAGGTCTAAGGAGGGGTTCCCAGCTTGGATCCTGCACCACTCCCTGCACAGGGAAGGAACCAGTGCCAGGGAATGGCTTCAGGGGATGGCACAGCCTGCTCACTGCTCTCCCACCCTCATCACCTCCCGTTTCTCTCCTCTTGCTTGTTCACCTTCATCTTTTCAGCTCGACGTTCCCCCAGGCAGGAGAGGGATGCTCCTGCAGGAATGCTGTGCTCCTGTGGGATTGCAGGAGATGGAGCCAGTCATGGGTGGAAAGGAGCGGAGGGTGTTTGCAAATTAGGCAGCTTAGGAGAATTAATTCTTCTTAAAAATTAAATTTGAATGGGAGATTTTGATTCTTGCAAAACAATCGGATCCCTGCTTGCACACTTCCAGTCCCCGGATAGTTTCAGACAAAGTTGTTGGACCGGGATGAATCTTTAAAGGGGTGAGCTAAGGGGTTTAGATGTCCTGGAGAAGAGGAAAAAAACCCAAGAAGATACTGTTGACCTATTGCTGCTTTCAGGATCATCTCCTGAGATACTTACTTGCCAAAAAAGAGAAAGGAGATTGTCTAAATTCATTTTGCAATTTGTTTTAAGTCCTTGAAAGCATTTGCTAAAGGCAGAGGTAGGGCGACAACAGCTCATGCCAAACCCTTGGGTTTCTTGAACTCTCCTCTTATGATTTTATTTTTAAATCTGTGATTTAGCCAGTCGGTGAGTGACTGTCCTGTATTCCAGCTGCGCTAACTCATGTCTCCTGGTGGAATTAAAATGATTCAAATGTACCTTCAAGAAAAGGTACATTTTTAAATTGATGCATACAAAGAAGTTGGGCAGGAAATAATGGTCTTTGCTTACAAAGACTTTTGTGACTTCCAAAATTCACACTCCAAAGAGACTGAAAAGGAAAATGCCATAAATTACTAAGTTACAACGCAACTTCAAATCTTTGCTCTTTTTTAAAAATGTCACTTTAATTATAATTTAAAAAAAAAAAAAAAAAAGAACCCCCAAACACTCCCCCCTCCTTCAAACCAAGAAAAATGCCTTTTAAAACACCAACAATTTTGGATAAGGGCACCAACAGGCAGCATGATGCTTCCTATACTGCCTCCATAAAGAAGGGAAGTGATGGCACTTTAGTAACACCTTTCTTCTTGCCACTTGGAAAATTGGATTTTGTCCGAGATGCCACGGCGCATTGCAATGAGGAGGGGAGGCTGGGAGCCAGCTCTGCAGCTGGTGGGGGAGCAGCAGGCAATACATCTTACAGTAGCAAACACAGGATCAACATTTTCCACCTGTGCTTTTTTCTTTTTTTTTTTTTTAAAGGAAACTAATTTTTTTTTTATTTTACAAAATCTTGTTGAGGCGGCTTTCTTTGGAGATTTGGGGTTTTTATTAGAAATGTCAGGCTTATTTTGCTTAGTGTGATCCCTCTCCAGTGTAAATGTGGACATTCCCACAGTGAAATGGGCCCAGGTGATGCTGAGGAGCCAGGAATTGGGTGAGGACGGGGCGGCGAGCCCTGCCTGCGGCGGGGAGGGCAGCGTGATTGCTGCCAGTTTTCAGTAGCAAGAAAAACTTGCTTGAGTTTTCCAGCTCAATTCTTCCTTTGTACAGAAGTTGCCAGGAATATGTTAATGTCACTTGGGCATCCAGGCACCATTTAACAAATGCAGCGCTTTATTATTAATAATAGTCTGGAAGAATTGAACAATCCTCGGGTGTCTCTTTACTAACCCAAAACTGCTGGTCTGGACATACGGCTGCAAAATCCTTTGTGTAAAGGGGAAACTGAAAATGAGTTTTAAACCTATGAATCCTTCCATACCCCACCAGCCTGCTGGAAGAATACAAAACCTGAGCTCTCTCCCAGGCAAATAACACCTGAGATAAGCCCAGACTAATTGGAACTCTAACGAATGAGGCATATCCCTGGGAAGAAGGAAGACGAGGGGATGCTGCCTGTCGTCCTGTGTGGCTTTGGGTGAATTTCTGGACACCTTGGGGTCGCTGTGACTGAGGTCTGTTTTTCGTACAGCCTTTCAGCTGGTCTCCTGGGAGACCCCCAGCCTTGGCAAACAGACGAGGGAGGATTTCTCCTTTCACTGGCGGTTTGCTGGGGTGGTTTGTCTCCCTCCCTGCTAGGAGTGGGCGTTGAATTTACAATGTGAATTTTCTGGCAGTGGGTTCCAGCTGCTGATTTTTTTTTTAAATACCTTTCTTTGCTAAATTAAAAAAATCCTAGCAGGACATCACAGCGGGAGAAATAGGCTCTGATGTTTACCTGTGACATCAAATTCCTTCCTTTTCCCTGTGTTTGTTGAAAATCTCATCAGCCTTGCAGGAGCAGCATAGACCTTAGAGAGGAGCCTGGACCTTCTTCATCTTCAGCAGAGCTTCTCCCTTATTTATCACAGAATTATAGAATGCTTTAGGGTTGGAAGGGACTTTAAAGACCTTCTTGTTCCGATCTCGGCTGTGACTCGCCCACCTTCTGACCCTACCCACCTTCACCACAACATATTCTAAGTGCCCTGTTTCTTGCCGTGAGTCACACCTGTAAACACCACTTTCTTTAAACTGCCTCTGCCCTCCAACCAGATGCAGCGTCCACCTAATTTTAGTCCTATGAGTCACACCACAGATTTTTGACAGGGAAATATTTATTGCCTATTAACCGCAGTAGAAGCCCACTCCACACATCCCAAGGACCCACACGGCTGCTCCTGCTCCAGCTTCATTAGTGATGGCAGTGTAAATACACCAACAGCTTTGGACTTGCAGGGACAGATTTTTAGCAGCGTGCATGACCACAGCCAGCAGCTCCACTAATTAAAGCGTAGTGAAGGACCGGCTGCTAATGGAGTGCCAAGTGAAACACTTCTGTAGTGGTTTTTTTTTTTCTTCTCCTTTTCCCTTCTGTATACAGAAAAATAAAAGTGAGTGGGCTTCTTGAACCTCCTCATTGTAAGCTAATGTGTTACTTGCTTAAAAACCTGTCAAAATCAAGAGGAGAGAACAATAATTTTGATGTTCAACTACGTGATTTTTTCCTTTAAACCAAAGCATTGTTTTAAATGATTTCAACCATCAAAGCTTATTTAGCAGAGATTAACATTCGAAACGAGTTTAAGAAAAGATAAAGAACCATTTAGGTTTTTTTAATTTCAGTTGTCTTTGTGGGAGTTAGTGCGGATGAAATAGAAAAATACATTCAGGTACGAGTGGTGGCGGAGAGCAGAATTGGAATTTGAGCCTAAAAATCAACACGTGCTTATATAGTGTTGATATGTTGTTTTGCAGGAATCCATTATTTATGATACTGAAGGAGCCCAGGACATTAGAGAGATGATGAAAGAGAGAAATATGCTGCTTTCTAGCAGCTCTAGAGCTGTGGAAGTAGATACTGTTTCTTCTCAAGGTGGTCTGCAGCGTGGGAATTTCAGTCTGGTCTCCTCATTAGTTTCCAAACCTGATCTCGTGGGCAACTTAAGGATATTTAGGCATCTAAAGGTCACAAGCCAGAGTCATTGTGCAGGAGTGGATGAAAATGCTCATTCAGGATTTCATTTTGCAATGGTTGCTGGATTTCTTCTCAGTTAGAAAAAAAAAAAACATTTCTCTCAGCAGTGAGTCTTGCACTTTTCCTGGGTTTCCAAAATGAGTTCATGAGCCTTCAATAAGGAAAACTGCGTGAATCACTAAAATATAATGTTTGCTGATGAGCCTCCGTTGTGAAGCTCGCTTGCAGGCTGCGAGATGCACAGAAACTCTGAAACAACATTTTCTCCTGATGACTGGTTGCAAACAGAGGGATAATCAGGCTCAGCCTTATTGCTTTCCCCGCCTGCTGCTCGGAGACGTGGGAACGAGGTCCTCGGAAAGAGCCTCTTAAATCTGATTCACAACCAACAGGTTGAGGAGACCTGCAACAGGCTGGTTGACAAAATGGCATTTCCTCAGCCCCCGAAAGCCCCTCCAGGAGGTTTTACAGATCTTCCCTAGGGATTTCCAACAACAAGAGCTGTCCTTGTCTCATCTTAGCTAAAAGCAATCAAGGCTAATGCTTGTATTTCTGTTTAAATTCCCTACTGTTGGTGCAACCAAGGACACGCTGCAGCAATGTACGGTGGCTCTGCTCCTCAAACACCCTTGGGTGGGATCCTGGGAGGAGATGCAGAAAACCAGTCGTGGTCCTCTCTGCGTCTGTGCAGCCAAGGAGCTTGTGACTAAGATAAAAACCTCTGCGTGGATTCAGATGTTCAGATGTGCAGGAGTTATGGCAACATTCACAGGGTAAGGAAAGAAATGCCCTGGTGTTTATGCAATTATGCTAACAAGGACATGCAGAATGCAAATTTGCAGGGGGTAATATTAACATAGTGTGTATTTACGCTACAGAGAAACCCCAGCAAGCATTTCCTTCCACTTTAAAATTAAAGCCTGATAAAGGGGTAAAGGGCAGGAGATTCATTGCCCAAGTTTGCCATGTTCTGCCACAAGAAACTCAGCAGGAGGATGGGACTCAGCCTCCTCTTCCTCATCTGGCCACAAGCACAGAAACCTGCACTATAGGGGTTGGGAAAAGAAATAAGGCTGGGTCAGGTACAGGCAATTAATTAATTAACTCTCCTCTCCCTCCTCCTCCTCCCGAGCCTATAAGTGGGAGGGAGCAGAGTGGTTTCTGGGTTGAGGTGATTTGTTACTTTGTAGAGATTTTGGGTAGGCTCATTTAAGTGAATACAAGTGAGGCTTGGGTGGACAGAGGGGTTTTATTACTGCTTTTCTACCTTTAAGCATTGCCTTTAAGCCACCAGGAAAGTCTTTAAAAGCTTCTGTGGGAGAATAGGGAAAGCAAAGCCTCTTCTCTGAGCAGTAGCAGGAGGTTATTGTGCAATCAGGTAATGCTTTAAAGGGTTACTTGGTGTTAAAAGTCAATATTCTGTGCAATTTTCTGCTGGGAAAGAAGCATTTTATGGGCTGTAGCTACAAACAAAGCCCTGCGTTTGCATCTGGAGTTGGGAAGGTTTACATTTTCTTCTTTAGCCCTGTCTCCTGCAAAAGGAAAAAGAAAATTAAATAGGGACTAGTCCACCCTAGTCCTGGTCGTGACAAGTGAGAGTCTCCATTTTTCATCCATTTTCATTTTAACTCCAACTTCTCTGGAGTTAATTGTGATTGGCTAATCCAAGTGCTCTTGGAAGGAGCAGTAATTTGGGTCTATGTAGGCCATTAGCACAGTACTTGTTACTAATGTTGTTAGAGGGCAGTGTCTTTAGAAAGATGATCTTGGCTTTCATTCTGTTGATGCTGACCAGTGTTTGATAACTTCCCAGGGGACTGTCCAGATGTGGAGATCCCTGAAAAAATAGGTCTTCATCTGAGACGAACTTGACTTCTCATCAAACGAAAAATGGCCTTGAGGTGAGTGTTCCCACTTCTAGCAAAATGCTGTGCTGCCTCTTTGAATTCTGTGTCAAGGTACAACCCCTGGGGGGTGTGTGTGTGTGTGTGTGTGTAATTCACCTGAAAATAATCTGGAAAAATGTTTCATTCAGAAATTCATAGCAAAGTATTCATTATTTTCTTCAGTGCTAAAATTTTTGCTTCTGAGAATCTAATTTGATGGGTGTGTGCATTGTTTCAGCAGTGAAAAAGTTTAATTCTCTTAAATTCCTTCATTTCCCTAAAGAATTCCTCTGTGCTTTGTGCATTTTCCAACAGCCCCTACTTTACCAGCCTTTCCAAGCATCTCAGTGAATAGGTCAGAGCCCATTACAAGCTGTAAAGCAGGTGATGGAGATTACAAGGACAGCTTCACCCATCACCAAAACACACTTAGCTCAGGGGAAGGAACGCAGCATCCCTTTGGCCATGCACCATCAGGATCCCCCCGGCTACATGGGACCACAGACTGGCAAACATTGATGCAAACAGGGGTCTGGGGTGAGGGGAGATGTGAGTAAGGTGGGAGGCAAACGAGTGGACTGGAAGCTGGCCGGAGCACGGGTACAAATGTTGCCATGGAGCCCCTAAGGAATCCAGTGGTTCCACCTATTTGCTATGGAAACCAGCAGCTGGACTGGGAGGATGCACGGGGTGGCTGTATCCAAAACTGGCACCGTGTTGAAACTGCAGATCCTGGCTCCCTGTGAGCCCAGCACAGAGACCTGAAGGAACATCCTGTGCAGGGAAAATTAATTAATCCACCAGAGTGAAATCCCCATTGTAAAATAGTCTTTTCCACCTGGGTATATTGACAGTTGGAGCCTGCAGGGTCCGTGAGCAGCCTGAGGATGACAACCAACAAGAAACAGGGGAGCAAAATAAGGGAAGAAAAAAACCAGTAGTGTTTTCTTGATAAAACTTAGTGCAGATGCTGCATGGGAGTCAAGAGAAATAAAACAAGCAAATATAAGGTGCCATGGGAGGGAAGGGAGAAGTGAGCATTTTTCTAATCCCTGAATTTGACAGCCAGTTTATATGAAATAAGCTCTGAAGGCTTCTTGCTTCCCCAAGGTATTTTCTTTCTAAATAGATCTATAGATACACTAATTAGCCAAAAGAGAAGCACAGGAGTTAATCCTTAATCATGTAAATGTGTTGTTTAAATTAATTAATGCACGTGGCACTTGTGCTCTAGTGATAGGCACCCTAAGGAAAGACAGACACGAATGAGAATAATCATATTTAACAGTTTACTCCCATTTATTCCTCTAAACATTAATGGTGCCAAACCTTCCCATAATCTTTCTCCATAATTCATTGTTGCTTGGCAGTGCTGTGTTATAAATTAGCTGGAATCATAGGCTGGAAATGATAGTTTTGAAAAAAAAAATTTAAAAAAAAAATGTTTACTTGATGACTCAGTGAAAGGATGTAAACAAGGGAGAAAGCGAAGCACTATTTTCAGTTTGGGCTGTTTTGGGAATCTCTGTTCTATGGATGGGTGCAGGCTGGAGCGAGGCATTGATGATTTGGGTGCTGGTAGGGCTTTGCCTTTTTACGTGCTCAGCCACGGAGGGGGATTGCGAGAGCAAATAGAGAGACTGGGAAGAAAACAAGTCACCAAAAAGGATATTTTCAGCCATTAAAAAATTCTTCCCTTAATAAGGGCTTTATTGAACTTCTTAAAACATCTCCCCAAGCCGTGATCCCAGCCTCGTGCGAGCATGGTAAAAGAAAGATCCAATTTCTGCTGGTTTTTTACCAAATGTTAGCGTTTCAGCTCAGGCATTCACCGCGAAGGCTAATAAACAGGACGTGTTTATGTAAACCTGAGGGGACTGTAATGTCCTTTCCATGCCGTTTCTGAGAACTGGAAGCACCACGTCAGAGTTAAAAGCCACTTTGTTAAGGAAAAGGCACAAAAGGAGTGTGGAGCAAGGCAGGCGAGGCTGTCGGAGGGGTGGTGAGGTGATGTGGGGATCAGCCCTTCCGAGCAACCGGCACGGAAAAGGGCTCACAGGAAAATTCCAGCTCCTTGGAGCAAGCTGGGGTTTCTATTGGCAAGATAAAAATACCCACAAACGGTACGACTGGAGGCATCCGTGGTGCTAGCAATCACCTCTTAGCCTGGGTGAAGGCTGCTTTTAATAAAAGACACGGCCCTGTCAGGTTTGTTTGAGGTCTCTTTGGAGGGATGGGATGTTTGCAGAGGTTGTTCTTGCCTGTTTTTTCAAGAGGTTTTTACTGACCCACAGCAAACATGCCTTTATGGCAGCCCATCACCTGGGGGTTTGGAGCTCCGAGGTGAGGGATGATGCCCAGGGCAGAGGATGCACGAGTTGCACAGAGCAAAGCCCTTAGGGTGATGGTGGGTCCTGCAGTGCTCGTGGTCCACAAAGACCTTTGTGCTTGTCCTGATGTAGCAACAGCGTTCCCCACCACGAAGCAACTCCTGGACTGAAGGTACTTCTCCAGCATAAATGCAATTATTTGAAGGAGTGATTAGGAAAGAGTCAGGAGTTGATTGAACAGCAGACGCCAGCATGTGGCTGTGAAAGTGGAATTTTTTTTGTCCGTGCTATCCCGTGTAGCTGGTGGACAGGGCTGAGGGCTGCTGAGGAGGCACGTGGCAGCCCAGGGAAGCTCAATTTTGTGGCTTTTGGGGTACCTTTGCTTTTGGCTGCTGTATACCTGACTGCAAGGTACCGCACCGCTCAAGAACTGATCAATACAGCTCTTAAATACCATTTTGGGGAAAACTCTTTGGAAACACACTGCCCAGGGTTTGGGGTCAGTGCTGGGGGCAAATGCACTTGGACCTCTTTGGTCCCAGGGGCCAAATCCATCTATTATAGATCACAATTTGATTTTTTTTTTTTTTCAACCTGTTTTCCCTTCCTTTCCTGGGCTGTACGGTGACTTCCTCGAGGGCTTTCTCCTTCTCCTAGAAAGCAGGCAAAAAAAAAAAAAAAAAAAAAGCTCTTCACGAACCAGTCAGGGTTTCACAGCATTTCTCAGGCTGATGAAGAAGAAAGGTTGACAATAACGAACCGTGAGCTTTGCTCTGGCTCCGCAGCATCACGGTGTAAACCCCAGCCAGGACCTGCGCTGCCTGAGCTGCTGCGGCTGCTTTGCCACCGACTCCCGCCGTGATGCTCGCTGCAATTAGGAGTTGATTTTTCCCAATTCATTGCAGGGGGGGGAAAAGAATCATCTGAGTTTTCTGTGACTGTTTTTTTTCCCCTCTGGTTGCTACGGTAACAGTTTTGTCAGGCCGCCGGTTTGGGTGTTGGAGTGAGGGAAGGTTTAATTTTGCCTCAGCAAATTAGCCCGTTCCTCCGTGTGCCATTTCCTCCGGTGGAAAATTCCTGCTGTAGCTTCCTACTGCTTCAGAGAACACCCTCGGCAAAGATCGCATCTCTCTGATTTCAATTCGGAGCCTGAAGCCTTTCATTTGTCCATTTACTGGACTGACTGCCATTCATTTCTCTCTCTTGAAGGCCCGTCTCCAGGCTCGTGCCCTGATGGTTATTTAAAAGCGCAGACAGCTCTGAAATGAGTCTTTAGTGATAAAAAAGACTTAAGATGTACTGAAAGTAAGTGGATTGCACGGGGGAAAATCACGAGCCTGCTCTGAAGTCCAAGGACATCAGTGAAAAACTGTGTCTGCGGGAACGTGCTACTTTACCCAAACTGAACCAAACTTGTCTCTGCCCAACTCCCAGCCATGGTCCACCTCACTGGCAGCGCAGGACTGCAAGGGACTCACAGCCTCAATTACTTTGCAGCTCTTCCTAAACTGATCAAGAACAATATCAAAATAAGCTGCCTTATTTTTTTTTTTTTTTCTGCTGCTGTGTGCTTCCTCTTTTCAGGCTTTTTTTGGAGTTTAATTGCTCTGAAGCTTAGGAACTTATGGTTAGTCTCCTTCTGAAACACCTTCATGGCCAGTTCATCGCCATATGTTTAATTGAACTGCAGTGGGGCAGCTCCAGGGAGGACAGGAAGAAACTGCTTGTTTATAAACAGCTTGGGAAGGAATCTGAAAACCTAATATCAGGTGCTGAAAGTACAGGATTTCACTCCTTGGTCTTTCCTTTACACACGTACCCCATGAGGAGCCCTCCCCACTGCAATCCCTTGGAGCCCCGGTACTTCCCAGCCACCCGCCCGGTCCTCCAGTTTTATCCAAGAGAAGTGTTCAGAGGAAAAAGTCATGAAGGTATGAGCAAGAGGAGAAGGGCACTTTTATACACTGCGCAGCAAAGCTGAAAGTCAGGAATTCTGTTTCAGAAGGCCAGTGCATGCTCAGCCTCGAGACTAAAATCCCCACCTCAGCACTAGAGAACTGTTATAATCTGTTACAGCAACTCTTGCCTGCTTGGGAATTTGCATTTTCTTTCCCAGTTTACAATTCCCTTGAGTGAGTTGAGAACATACTAATTCTTTCCCAACAAAACTTTCTTAGCAACCTCAGTGCAGACAAAAATGTAGAGTTTTCACCTTTTCTTTCCCCCGCCTTTGCCAAAAGCCCCAAGAACTGTTTTCTCCTGCTTTCTGAGCAGCCTCACGCCTAATTTACACCCAGTTTCCAACCGGGAAAAGCTAAAGAAGCGAAGCCCAGGAGCCCCCTTGCCACCAGCGGCGTTTCCCAGCTCGGTGCATCCTCTGGCAGGGCGTTGCGGTGGCAGCCGATGAGCGATGGAGCTCTGCCACCTTGTGGGACTGTAGCCCTGTCGCTTCACCCGCCCGGCCCTCGGCGGGTGACGTACCCAAAGGGTCCCTTTCTTTACCTGATACCTTATAGAAAGTTTCCCCACCAGAAAAAAAAAATATAAAAATAGAACGCACTGGAAAACATCGCTAGAAATCCTTTGATTGTGGCTCAACCATCCCGGGGAATACATTTGACGCTGAAAAGGTACAATTTCAGTGCAACCTCTTGGAGGAAATGTGATGTTTGTATTGACTCCGGTGCTCTTCTCTGATGGCTTTTTAGTACTCTCCATGTTCCTGTGCAGGCTCCCAGGGGATGTGGGGGGCAAGGTGAGGTCTGCAGATCAGGAATGGAGGGTACGTGGCATCTTGGGGCGCTTGCTGGTTTGGGGAGGTAGCTGCTGGCCAGCCGAACCCCACAGTGGTGCAGCACTGCAGGTGGGGGGTTCCTGTGTGCTGACCTGGAGCTCACAGCACCTGTTGCCTCCTTCTATCTCCCTCTGCTTTTTCTCCAATGGCAGATGCAAAACCGGAGGTATCTCCTGCTGCAAAATGATGCCCTTCTCAGGGATGCAGCCAGCAACAAGTGCTGCCCAGTGTGATCCTGCCCCAGAGATGCTGATATGAGGGTAGGGTGAAGTTGAGGGAGAAGGATGGGGTTCTGCAGTGGATGTGAGGGTTAGAAGAGAAAGGGGACAGGGAGTCCTGTCCTTGGGGCTTATATTGTGGGGAATGGGGGGACTGGGAAGGACCCTGGTGTGAGCTGTGGTGACTCTGGCTACTGGAGGGGGCTGGAAGGTGGGTTTATCCCCCGTCCCACAGCACTACAAGGGCTGCTTTCACCTAGTGAGGTTTTGGCCACTGTGCGGCCCCCAGCATCACCCCCCTTCCCAGCCCACAGCACTCCCCTGCAAGCAACAATTAGCATAAATATCCAAATTGTCTTTTTGAGCCTTGAAAAGGCAAATAAAGGGGAAAGAACTAGCAGGGCTGCTGAGAGTCACTAATTGGTGCTTCCTTCCCTTGCCTGTCTGCTCGCTGACGGACCGACAGCGCTTTGAACACCAATATAATTGAATTGTCAAGTGGCAGGAGATACTTGGGTGGTCGTGCCCGGCTCTGCCGTCACTTGCTGATTTGTTTAGCTACGGGAGTGTGCTGCTGGCTCTGAGCTCCACAGGCACGGGGCAGGTTGTTGGTCACTGCTAGCACCGAGCAGGACTGTCACAGCCCTGCAAGGGACAGGCTGCCACTCACCCAAGTCCCCAAGGAGTGAATTTGTCAGAGCTGGGTTAACCATGCGTGGCAAGCGATGCTGGTGCAATGGAGTTTCATTTCAAGGTTCAGGTCGCTATCGTGTGTTTTGATCTGATGCTTAATCAGTGGGTCCCAGCTCCCTCTTGAAACTCCAAAAATCTCCTGCTGATGGAAGATGGAGGGACCCTGGGCAGGAGATGGAGGTCCAGAATCAGGACGTTAGGCTCGCTGGCGGCTCCTGTTTGGTTTGTCTTATGATTTGATGTACTGATTCTTTTTGACAAGGTTGTTTTGCACTCCACATCTGCTAAAATGTCTCTAAGGGCGCCAGAGACAGTTTTGCCTCAGAAATGGCACTGAATCACAGGGTCAGGCAAGACCGTGAGTTCTTCCTTGGAGTCACCTCTAGCTTTCTCCAGCAGAATTTAGGCAAGTGCTTAAACTTACATGTGTGCTTCCTTAATCAGGGCCAGAGAGGCTGATGTTTTCAGTGAGTGTGCAGAATACGCCACCCTCTGCCTTCACAAGCTGATCAAGAGGGGAGAGCTGGAGCTGCCTGTGTCCACCTCACTCGGATGGATTTTTAGAAGTCCTCAAATTCCCGGAATCCCTCAGAAGCCCCTCAGGCTTTGAAGATTCCTTCATCCCACATGTAGGATGCTTTTGAGGATCTGTCAGGAATTTTTATGAATTGGGCAGCAAATAAATACTCTGTGGCAATTATTCTGAGATAAAACTTTATTTTTGCAGCAGCTTATCTGCCCTGGGAGTGACAGATATTCTCCCATTTCTTCAAGTTTACCATCTGGGAAACTTTTCAGCAATAAACAGTCACGAGCTGCTATTCTGGATGCATATGATTGGTTTCAGAACCGTGTGACAGGTTAAAAATAAATATAAATAACTCTTCATATCAAAGAACCTGTTTCTGATCTCTGCTGCCTTCCGCCTACGAGACTTGCAGGAGAATAAACTCCTACAGGCTTGATTTGCTTTAAAAGAATGTAGTTGCTAGATTTGGAAGAAAGAAATGTGCTCTGATTTTGTTTAGGTGGTTGCTATTGTTTGCTCTGCTCTTTTGGAAAGGGATGAGTCACCACCTGTAATCGTTATGTTCTCATAAAATGTTCCAATTTGACTAAAAAGTCAACAAAATTAATTTTCAGCCAACTATAGATAATTTGTGATATCAAGTCTCATTTGTGACAATACAGAATAGAAAAACAACCCCCCTGCCCCTCCTCCAGAACCAGGAGTTGTAATTCATAAATGAAATCAAGCAAACAAGAGAGCTTGAGCTAACACCACCAAACTGTAGGATAATCTGCAGGATTATCCTCTAGGTATTGATCTCAAGAAAAAGAGGAGCAGCTGCAGAATCCTCTCAGGGCAAAATAATTGTGTCTGAATGCTTGTTTGCCGAGTGATCTGTATCCAGAGCAAAGGAATTATTTTGGCCTTTGAGGGGGGGAAAATGTCAGACATGATAAGTTAGTTTGCTGCTGGGATGATGTTGGGAAAGCCTGGCAGCAGGCTGAGCTCTGACTACCTGTGCATCACTGAAAAACACCTAATTTCCTTGCAAAAGAAGCAACTTTTTTTAGCCCTTGGAAAAACCGTACTGTCCTGTTCCCTTCTTAGCTGTTTCTTGGATGGAACTGATTTCACTCTGCAAAATCCTCCTGGCACTGCTGGAAACAATGGTGCTCACACCTCTCCGCTCCCTCATTCAGCTGTGGTGGGGAGGAAGCTGAGGTGGGACATTGAGGTGACAGACAGTCTGTGGGAAGCATGGAGGATGCTCCAGGGTTGGGCTCAGCGGAGTCAGGGCAGAGTATAGACATGGGTGATGCTGGCTGTTGGGCTAAACTGAGCTGAGATTTGGGCTGCACCTGGGAAATTGGTATTTTATGCTGCATGTAAGCAAAGGGAGGAGGAGCAGAACAGGGGCAGCTGGAGGAAGGCTGCGCTCGGGCGTGCATCTGGGGGAGATGCTGTGTGGTCCCTTTGTGCCACCCAACAAACCTGGCTCTGTTGCAGCCCCGGGGCTGGAGGAAGATGGAGCAGGAAGGAATATTGCCTGTCCTGGAAGTGGGAGCACCACAAAGCCTACATTGAGGGAAGGGGCTGAGCTGAGAGGGTCCTTTTTGTCCTTGGAAAACTTCCCGAGCAAGTCTGGGGTGCTTTGGATTTGTCTTTTCTTGCTCAGGGATCCATTCATGGAGTCTGACCTCATTTCCCCTGTAGCACACACCAGTGTGTATTCTCTCCGCTTTATTAATCTGAGAGCGTTATCGCTCTCCCATTTGTTTGAACAAGTTCCCCACGGATCTTTCCCAGGCAGGGGCTGTACTGCTCTCTTTCCTCACGCATCCCCAAAATAAACCAGCTCAAAATTAACTTTGGAGCCATTTATTACTGTTCTTTTCAAACCCCCCTTGGAATAGAAGTGCAGGTTGGACCCCTTCAGCCCTGCAGCACTAATCCTGCTGCCTGTGGCTGGTTTTATCACAGTCCTTACCTGGGTGGCAGCTTCCCCAGGAAGACAGGGATCCTTCCAAGCCACTGCTTGCTCCAGCTCCTGCTTCATCCCTGGTCACCTGAGGTCTGTGAGACCCTTTGTCATCGCTGCTTGGCCTTTCAGAGTGGTTTGGATCCCCCTCTCCTGAAATGCATCTGGCCAGGGGACACTCTCCTTCCAGCCCACCACCAGAGGGGCACAAGGAAGGAGGACCAGCAGACATAAATCAAAAAACTCTCTGGGGAGGTGCAGAGGAAGCCAAAGATGAACAGAACAGAATTCTTTGACTCTAAGCCATGAAGTTACTCAGCCATCCTCCTCCTCTCTCCTTTCCTGCTGCGAAAGCTCTGCATGATGCGCGAGGAGACGCAGATGTAGAGATTCATCCGTTTGCCATCAACTAGTCTTGGAAGAGGATTTGTATGAGACTAAAAATGTCAGTGTTCCTGGAGGAGGAACAGGGTTAAAATCCCGTATGGAATTTATAGAGCAGCTTTCAGAATTCAGGCAGTGGCACCGAGAGGGCAATGTCCCCTCATGCAATGGCATCTGACCAGGAGAGCAGGGCAGGGGAGCTGGAGACCATCCTGGCTCAAAAACGGTGTATGAGAATGAGCTTACAGTTCTGGGGGAGTTTTAGGCAGGAAAGAGGAAAGGCAGGTATCTTCCTGGCCACCTAGCTCTGGAGTTATGCGTGGGGCTTGTCTCTGGCGCATTGGCATGGCAGAGCTTCCTTTCACCAGGTCTTTGGGGAAAACTTCTGGTGGAGACACAGAAGAGCTCACTGGAGTGCTACAGCGTGGTGACGGGCACCACAGTCGCTGGGGTTTGTGGTCTTCATCACTAGGGGGAAGGAATTTTTGCAGCAACAAGTTAATGCTGGAAAATCCAGCTCAGAGAAGCACAGAGGAGGCTGCTTGAAGGTGTTTCACTGTCCTCTAACTTCAGCCAGAAGAGAAACCACCGAATAGGATGCACTTTGCAGCACGTCAAGCTTGAGGCCAGCTTTGGGCCTCTTTTAAGCGCAAAGCTTTTGGAGTGGGGACCAAATCGTGTCCCAGGCTCTCAGGACCTCATCAGCCCTCATGTGAATGAAGTTATTTCTATCCTTTCCGTCGGGCTGCTGCTGAGAGCATCCCTGTGCTGGACACCGTGTCCCTTACATCAATAGATGGCAGCAACTTCCCGGCTGCTGCCGGAGGAGCCTTTGCTCAGAAGAGCTGCAACAGTTATCTGGAGTTCAGCCTTTCTCTTGCCTGCCTTTCCCCCTGTTTCTCAGCCCAGCCTCCTGCCACAATCCAAACTGTAGATGGCAGCAGGAAAAAGATTTTCCTATTTCTTTGTGACTTCTGCTCTGCATAGTATTTTGCTGCTGCTAATGGCTGCTGGCTGAAGGGACCCGTCGGCTCTGGGGTTTCTGGCCAGCCCTGTCTTGACTTCAGGCCAGTTTACAGGCTTTGCTGAATGGGGTCAAGAGAGTTTGCTGTGTGTTCTCCAGCTCCGAGTGAGCTGTGTGGTGTGTGCGTGGGAGACACCTGTAGGTGCCTGTGGGGGAATGGAGGGAGATGCTCCCACCAGGCTTCACATCAGAGCAGTCCACTGGTTTTGGTACAAACTGGTGCATCACTGTCAGGAGATGTGGCTGCAGGAGACAAGAGTCTAAGCAATAGTTGTGCTGCCAGAGAGGCTGTGGCATCTCTGTCCGTGGAGATTTTAAGAACTCGACTGGGTCAGGCTCTGACATCCTGAGTTAACTTTGAACTTAGCCCTGGTCGGAGCAGGAGGTTGGATCAGGGATAGCCAGAGGTTTTCTGTACTTGTCAGCCTGATCCCCAGCTCTCTGGTCTGCGTGTGTTAATCATGCTCATCTGGGTTAATTTAATGTGTTTTTCTCTGTGTTGTAACCAATTGCATGGAGTCTGTTACCCCTTCTTGAGCTGGGAAAGGTGAGTCTTCAGAAGCACCATCCAGGCTGTTTGACACCTTGCAAGTAACTGTCAGTGTGTCCTAGATGTGTCAGCAGGACCCCGAGGTCACATCCCTATGTGTCTCCCAGGTACGGCTGTGCCAAGGCTTCCTAAAGTGCTTTTTGAGTTTTTGGTGAACTGGTTTAGAGCTTCACTCTTGGTTGCTGTCATGGGAATTTAGCAAGCTGGTGTCCTAAGGAACATGGGTCATTTGAAGCGTATACCGTGCAGTGGAGGACAAAATTTGAAAGTAGTACGTGCTGGATATGAAGAAAAATCAAGATTAAGGCGAATCATAGAAAAAGCTGCCTCAAAATGAGAGCTATTAGCTACTAGAGTAACTCGTGGGGACATAACATTTAGGCTATTCAGTGTGGCATAAATTACACGGGGAATTCTCGTGCTTTAACTCAGTAGTTGCTTGATTTAAATCAGCTTCTCTCTTCGGCTTCCCATAATTACAGCGTAGCTTATCAGCCACGTCCCCAGCCACCTGCAAGGCCTGTTCCTGCTGAAAGAGACTCCCAGATGTTCGACACCTCTCGGCGCCGGGTCCCAGCATCTCTGGGGTCTCTGTGGCCCCCCGTCCCCGCTCTCGAACCGCCCGGCTGCTTTTCACGCTCCGGCTCTCTTTGTGGAGCTGGGAAAGGATCCAGAGCAGCTGTGTTAGGGCCTGTCAATCTCAAATTGCAAAGTCATAAGGAGGGAAAATAATCATCGTAATAATAATAATAAAGTCATCAACTTGTCTTACCCTCCAACAGAAAAAAGGTTTTGGTTGGAGGTTTGCGTTCGTTATAATTTTCTCCGAGCTGATTTCTCCCTGTGATGCCACTGTACAGCCTATAAACGACACTCAGGCAAAAATCTCCTCTGACATTCATCTCTGTTTACAGAGCTCATCCAAAAACAAGAGGCCTTTTCTTCACTTTATTCAGCATCGCCACGACTCGGTTGCCAAGGCATCAGCCTTTGATTCCTGCAGTTTGGCTCTAACCACTGATGCCCGACACCTCCTCATCACCTCCCAGCACCGGCGCCGCAGCCCAGCAGCACCGTGTGTCCCCGTGGTGGGACATCCACCTCCACCACTCAGCCTTGGTGGGCTCCTTCCCCAGCCTCACGTAAGGACCCACCTTCAAGCTTGATTTGTCAAGGGCAAAAAAAGCAGGTAGACAAGACTCTGGCAAAATGATATTTTATCAGAGCTTGTGCGTATAAGGCTGCTCAACCAAAATCACCATCATTCTCCTGGTTGAATTGAAAGGATGGGTCAATAAGACCCCGAAACAGGGGGTGATGCAGCTGTTGATGTGTTGGGACAAAGCTGAAGATTGTTTCTAGCTCTCCTGTCTATTCACTGTCTCTCCGACACCACCACCTTCACCAGCTGATGCACATCTGTCCTCAAATACTGACGAGATCATTTCTATCTGCAAAACTCACCACCTTGAGTCAATCACTCACAGGAGGACTGAGCTGATCTTGGGCAAGAGGTCTATTAGCAGCCCCTCCCAAGACCCCATCTATGCGTTGCTGCTAAAGCTGCCAACATTTATTAATATCTCTGAATCCAAGTCAGATTGATGGAAAAAGGTGTTTCTCCTATTCTGGTTTTCCACTTAAAAAAAGAAACATCATCTAAGCTGCACAGCACGCGAAGGGAAGGGAGCGAAGTGAGTTGGGAAGGGGACAGACAGTGCATCTTGATGCCTTTAGTCACTCAGATGAAGTTCATTTCTCCTTGTCTGTACAAGGCTGGACTCTTTGCATTTTCATGGTAAATTTGTTTACCGAGCCGTTGTTGAAATTCTGGAAGCAGAGAAAATGCATTTGCTCCATAACCTTTCCGGATCTGACAAGTCCTATAAAATCTATTAAAGCCTTTAATGAAATCCCCGCTCAGAGCCAGCTCCCATGAATGAATGTGGAATCGGAATTTAAATTAAAATGTTGTTTTTGTAGTCTGTGGGCTTTAGCCTTGACAGAAATTAAAGGGACAGTTCACATTTTGGGGTGTGTTGCTGTCTCCCTTTAGTTTTGTACCACCACAAAATGCCTCTCTCCTTGCAGAGGATGGGTATTTGAATCTCTTTTCCTCTCGCTGAGGCTGTGGCCAGTTGGGAGTACTCAGCTGCAAGCACAAAACCTGATATACTGGATAATTTCAATTAGAAAAGAGTAAATTGGTTAATAGGCAGCACTGTCCTTTAAATAGGATGCAGAACTCTAGTTAACAAATGGAGGGGTGTTGGGTCCAGTCTCCCTCTTCAAGGTGCACAGAGCCAGCCAGGCACAGTGTGCCCTTGCTGCAGGGGTAACCATCCTTTCCCATGGTCAAGGGCATCCTCGTAAACTTTTCTGTCCCTCTGCCATCACCCAGGGACACGCTGTGGCTCGGCCTCTGAGTCTTGGTGCTACGGAGATACTTCCAAGCAAGCCTCGGTAAGGAGCCTGGTATAAATCCATTGGATGTGCTTGGCTTTGCATACCCAAGGATTTAATTTCCATATGTAAATACAGGTCTGCATGTGCAGGGGGTGTGCAAGCAATTAATTATTTTTGATCTTTTCCACACTGAGCAAAGCGAAATGTCCCACGGTGAAACTCGTACATCTGAGCCTCAAAAATAAAAGGCTGTTCAGGGCTTTTTGATGGCCACCTGAGCTTCAGCCCTGTACCAGGTTAAATCAGCACGGTTCAGGGATGGGCCAGGGTTATCACAGGTCTCTGATGCCTCCTTCCCCCAGTGAAAATTTGCCAGGATTTGCTGGGTTTGGCTTCCAATGGAGCAATGCCACCAGCTATTCCCGCTGTCTCTTTGGGTGCGTTTTTTCCGACACGAAGTGACAAAGTCTGCATTTGTTTCCTTGTGCAGGTTTGGCATAATTTGGTTTTACGTATTTGCTCACAAAGTCACCAGCTCTTGCCATCCCCTGAGAGGAATCAGCTCTTTACCTGAGAGAGGGAAACCATCCATCGTCCTTTCCTAGAAGCCAAAAGCTGCTCCAGCTCTGGACCCCCCCACCAGCTGCAGCCGCTCATCCAGGGCTGGGAGCTGACGAGAGGAGACTGTAAAAGGTACCTGACTTGCTCTGTTTTGGGGATTTGAGCTTTCGGTTGCTCTTTTCACAGCTTGCAACTCCTTCTGTTTGTGTTTCTTCTTTTGCAAGGGTGTTTTTCACCCAGAGAGACCCTTGGCACCTGTGCTTCGATCTGGCTTTGTGCCATGCCATGGGCTCCCCTTGCCCCATGGCAGGCTGAGGAGTCACACGCTACATCCAAAAGCATTTTGAGGGTTCTCTGTGGCCCTGACCTGGGGTCAAAGGCTATTCAGCTGCTTCTCTCTTTCCTTTTCATGAGGGGCTGCTTCCAGAAATGCATCCCCACCTCCCTGAACCCGCACCGTTCAATGTTAGGCTACAGGGGCTCAGTGCAGGATGGAAACTGTCATGATCGAGGCATTACAAGAAGGGTTGCAGATCACAAATAACTGCATAGTAAACACGTGTAAACAGCCATTTGGTTCATGGCTGATAAACTTTCATGGTCCGTTTTATCACTGTGTGTGCAGAGGAGGAGGGCTCAGGGTGCTGCTGGTGGGCTGTGGACCAGCGCTCACCCCTCTGCCCTGCCAGAGCTTCGGGTCTGATCCCAAACCACACGCTTGTTTGGTGTGTGCTCCAGTTCCTCCAGGCTGGGAGGAGAGATCTGCCTCTAAATTGTGTCACGAGATCAAGGAAAAGGGTAATTTCTGACATGGGTCACCTCGCAGAGAGAGGTTTCACTCTGCAGGATGCTCAGCACATGAGGAATAGAGGAGGCAGCTCCTCTCCCAAGGGGGAGAAAGTGACCGATGTATTAAAAGCTCTGGGGCAGGAGAGCAGCAGTGGGCTGAGGACACAGGGGTTTTTCCCAGCTTCACAGGACTCCTTGCTCCTGCAGCAAGACCAAGTTGGGAAGATTCCCTCCAGAAGGGAGGATCTTGGAAGCCAGGAGAAGACAAGAGTCGGTTTTCAGTGCAGGAGAACAGGGGAACTCATTAGTGCAATGTGAAGTGAAACAGAAAATGCTTAAATTTGTTGGCAAAATGGCAGGAGGAGGGAAGGAAATGCTCTTTCCACGTCAGCGCGTTTCTGGAAGGATGGTGAAAAGTTTGTTTTGGTGGCCGTCAAGCCTTAGCATTTTTCTCCTCTTTCTTTTTTCTTTAACTCAGGTTATTACAAAGCAATCTATGCTGTTTCTAAGAAAAATATCATTAAGTTTCATTTTGAAATGTCAAAACAAAATGTTTTGGCATTTCTGAAGTGAAACATTTCATTAAAAATGCTACATCTGAGTGTTTTGACATTTTTTAAATCCACTCTCCTCCTCCCCTTTCCTCAACCTAAATTTGTTAATATTTTTAGTCCCTGTAAAACTTAATTTTCCAGCAAACATAGTAGTAGTTAAAAAAAAAAAAAGAAGCAACAAACCAACAATATAAAATTGTCGCCTTGTGTATTTTGAAAGCTATGAGCAATGGGAAACCCGGGCAGCTGAGGTCGCCACTGTCTTACAACCTTAGTTGTCCTTTCCACGGTGCAAAAAGAATGTGCAATCATGTAATTTTGTAGTAAGAGCTTTATTCACTTTTTATTCACTTAAAATCTTAGTGGTAAGAATATCTCAAATGCAAAAATTGACCTGGTGGCACGGAGGAAAGCTGAAGCAGGTTGGGAGCTGGGTGATGATGCTGATGTCCCCTTGCCTTCCTTCTGCTCCCTTGCTGCATCCCTGCCTCCAAACGCATTGGAGCATCCAGGAATTGTCTTGGTGCTTGGGCCAGGAGAGCTTGGGGAGGTTTGAAGGGGATGGGAGGCCCTGAGATCCATCAGGGTGGGCTGCTTGCATGGTGCTGGGTGTCTCTCACCTGCCAGCAGCAGCCCCCCCATCCAGCCAGGGCAAACTAGTGATGCTCAGAGGCTGTTCAAATATCCGCCGACTCGAAAGCAATCAAAAGCTGCCTTTAAAGTGATGCTTTTTGTGCAGCAGAGGGAAGAGCTGGCGGGGGCTTGTGGCAGAGTGTGATAGTCGCCTACAAAGGCTGGAGGTGTTTGTCAAAGGGGATGGGGAAGGCTCTGAAGCCAAGAGATGCTTTCAAGAGGAGAGCGAGTGAGTGCGTGCTCCGGTCTGCGCCCCATCACTCGGAGATGAAAGGCTGCGAGGCTCGGCTGTGTTGCATCCAGCGTGCTGTAATTGCACACCCTTCCCCTGCCAAAGCCTTAACGCTGGCTGGATTCAAAAGAAAAAAAATGTAAGAAAAGATGGAGTCTTTGTATTTGCTTTCAAACCACCTGACTCCAGGCGTTGGGGTCCCGACGAGCAGAGCCAATGTGGGCTCAAAATAGCACTGCCTGCTCAGGTGGTGTCTCTGGAGAAGAGAGAAATTGAGTTTACCCTCTTGTCGCAGCACCTCCCAGTTATCTGCTGGGAGCCAAACCAGTGCTCCCACCAAGAGGTCCGGCCAGAGGAGAGGCTTAAACCGAGAAACACCAATTCTAGCTGGGGATGAGAGAAAAAAGGTAGTTTTGCTGCCGAAACACAAAGGCGGGTTGAGTCCTGCTGCAGTAGGAGGGAGGGTGCTGGGGCTGGCCAGGTCCTGGCTCTGTCTTTGCCAGTCCCTGCTTGGTTTGGTGCCGTTTCAAGGACTTGGATGAACCACACGAGTCAATTTGTGAGCACTGGTTTCCTGGAAAAAATATCCTGTGGCCTTACAAGTGTCTATCTGGAGGTTTTCCCAGAAAGACCCAGAAGCTGCCTGAGCAGTATAAAATATTGACAATAATCCTAATCTGCAAAAAAAAAGCCAAACCCTATTTTATTTTTTTTAAATCCAGATCAGCCAGTTATCTTCTTGCAAAAAAAACCCTATGCTTGTCATTGTTGGCAATTAGATATAGGCAGGGGGGCGAAGCTCTTTTTGATTTGGAAAAAAAAAATCCCTTTTTTTCTCTCCTTCTGTAGTTGAATGTTTAATTCCCACGTAGTGGGAGCAGATGTGGATCTCAAACCAGAGAGCTCCCTGAGAACACCCCACGCTGCTGCTTCGGGGAACATCGACTTGTTCAAGGCTGAGTTTTCCCAGTGGGCCCAAACTTATTTTTGCACAGAGATAACCAGTTTGCAGTAGCAGTGTCCAGCTAAAACCCTTGCAGAGATGAGACACTGGTGGTTTTCACAGGGGCGAGCTCAGGCGTAGGGAAAGATGCTGGTCAGGATGACCCAGAAGATGGGTTCATTCAAGGGGAAAAGTGGAAAAACTGCCTCTGGTCTCCCCATGCTTTGGGTAATTGCAGTTTTTTTGGACAAATACAGTCACTCTTCCAGCCTCTTTGGTTGCCTTCTCAGGGGTGTAATGGCTTCATCCTACATCACTCTGCCCCAGACCTCTGGATAGATGACCTTTAAAGTCCCTTCCAACCCAACCCATTCTTTGTCTGTGCTCCTCCAGAGCCTGCAGTCTCCTCGGGGCCCTCCATTTCTCTTTTCTAAACAAACATTAAGGAAAAAGGGGCGGAAGGGAGGTGGTGGTTCAGGAACATAAAGTCCCACAAAGAAAATTATCTTCCTTTCAGTTGAGTTTTTTTGAAAGCGGCTGGGTTGCAAAGGCGGTTCTGTTGATTGCAGTTTCAGTCCCTGATTATGCAGTAATGGAAGCATCAGGAATCATCAAGCTTCCTTCCTCAATTTGAGTTTGCCCTTCATCCCGTGGTTTTAGGCTAAGTCGAAAATGGTCATTTGGAAGAGGAAGGGGGGAAAAAAGCACGATATTGTTTATCTCCCTTAAAGTCACAGCTCTATTTGCCATTCCCATTTAACGCTTGGCCATTTGAAAGATCAATTAGCAACTGTCTCATACGTGAGCGATAAAACCTTTCAGAGGGAAACTTTTCCCCAGGCTGAGAAGTACTTTTCTGTCCTTCTTACAGAAAGTGTAGAGGCCAGGTGGTTCCTCCAAGCGGGAGTTCCCAGGTAAAAAGATGACACAGGCTGTGAGGAGGCTTTGAGATGGGCTGTCAGACCCCACTCAGCGGGTGCCGTGCTGAGGGTTGCTATTAGTGAGCAAGAAATTAGAGTTTTCTGGGGAAAATCCAGCAGGTTGCTGGTCTGGGGATGTACTGAACTCTCTCCTGATCAGAAGCTGTGAACAGAGGAGGAAAACACCTCCTGCAACGGGAGGTTTTGGTGTTTGTGATGGACTTGGCCATCCTCTCCCTTTCACTGTGCTCATCCTCTAATAGTGGGGATCCTCTGGGGGGGACTCAGCAGTTACAACAACTGCTTTATGCTTATTCTCCCCGAGGCAAAAGTATGGTCCCTATTTTAAAGTTCTATAGTATGTGTGCACGTCTATATACACACAGGGATTTATAGACATTTGTGTAGATAAGGCTGATGGGAAGTTCACAAAGCAGGGGCAAAATAACTGCAAAACCCAATTTTGGGGTATCACAGCTAAGCGAAACCTGGGATTTTGGGGTATTGGAGCTGCAAAGGGTAACCCTTCTGCCTTGGCACTTCATTCCTGGGGGAAAGGCAAAGCTCTGGCCATTCTAACGTGCCTGGGACACTGCTCCTGCTCTCCCTAGTGCCCAGGGTGGCCAATGTGGTTGCACCTCTTGCAAGGGCTGAGCCCTTTTCTTTTCTCTTCTTTTTTTTTTTTTTTTTTTTTAAAAAAAAACTCCAATCTATTTGCACTTCTCCCCCCTTCCCCGTCGCCATCCCTTAGGCCTTCTGGGGAAAGAAAGAAACAGCCTCTCTGTTTTTAATCAACCTAATTAGTGTATCTTTAATACAATTAGAGGGAAATTTTACCGCTCCCCCCCTTCTCCGTGTATCAATTAAAGCCCCACAGTTGCAGAGTAAATTTCTAATCCATTTAGGACCGTCTCCCCCGGCTTCGCATCCCCCTCCTCCTCCTTTTCCTCCTCCTCCTCCTCCTCCCGCCTGGCAGAGTGTCGCTTCCTCCTCCGTTTTCTTTAGGAGTCTGTTCAAACAGCACATTGTAAGGAGTAAATAAATTACTCTCTGCCCCCTTGCCCTCTCCTCCGCGGCAGCCGGCCCCGTTCCAGGCAGCTGCCCTGATTGTACGGGCAGGCGCAGGGGGGGAGAGGGGCTCGCACAAAGCCAGGGCTGCGGGGCTGCACGCTCCGGGTCAGGGGGGGTCGCGTTGTTCATCCCTCTTTTCTTCTATTCTTCATCCCCTCTTCTGCATCTTGCTTTGGTTTTGCTTTTTTTTTTTTTGCTTTCTTTTTATTTTCCAGGTCTGAGGGTGTTAGGACCGGTTAGGGGTTAGTGTCTATTCTTGTGGCAGGTAGGGATTTATTCCAGGAGAAGACACCCCACCACACCCCCCGGGTGGGGTTTTTCTCCCCTTGGGGGTCTGAGCAAGGTGGGTTACGGCCTCGCAGCTCCTGCCCCGGGATGCTGCGTGGGGGACCTGGGGGGTCCCTCTGTTCCTGACTGCCCTTGTGATTCCCATGTGGAAAAAAAGCTTCCCTAAACCCAGAGGGAACAGCCCTGTCCTGTGCCAGCACCTACAGACCATCCAGGCTCAGCACCAGTGGGCCCAGTCCTGCCCAGTAGCTCAGGGGGTGGGAGGCACCAGCTGGTGGAGCAGTATCTAAATAGCAAGAGCGTTTTCTTGGGGTTTGTTTTTTTTTTTTTTCTTGTAGTAAAAACAGGTGGCTGCTGGATCTCCAAAAGCTGATCGAACGCCAGAAAATGAGACCTGCTTAATTAGTGCACATTCGTTCACAAACTCCTGAGAGGTGTCGAGAGCTCTGAGCTGAGATGTCCGGAGCGAGGCATCCTGGAGGCATCGAAACTGGGAGGGAACTGGGAAGGAAGAGGCAGGACCCGACTTTCTTCACCTCTTTTTGCAGGTGGGTGTAAGAGTTTGCTGGCAGAGGTGTAGAGTGGAGCTGTGGGGCTGGGGACTTACCCTGTGCAGTGCCTGGCCAGTATCCCAGCTCGGGGTGATGCTCTGGGAACAGCACTGCAACTGGGGACCGAGCTGTGCTCCAGAAGGTCCTGCCGGCAGCTCGTTATGTCAGGGCAAACACAATTAACAGCTTTGCTGCTGCCTTTGCGAGGTAGACGGGTGAGACTTCCCCTCTCTGCCTTTCTCCCCGGCTGGCCCACGACTACAAGGTCCTGCCTTTATGGATCACCGAGTCCCTGCGCTTTCTTAATGAACCTGCGTTTAATGCTTGACTTCTCTGTGTCATGTTTAATTACAGCAGCTGTAAGTTCCTCGTTGGTTGGCTTGAAATAATATCTAAGTGCTTCTGAGCTTTAGAGCCTTGTTATTCTTCTATAATTAGAGTTTTTAGGCTGGTGTGAGCCATCCCTATAAAATAGGCGGCCATTTGCCATGCCTGCTTATTGCAAGGCTTCAGGTTTCCCAAAGATGGGAAAGAGGTGCTGTTACTTAAAATCTTGCAGGTTTAGGTGGAAGGAAAGGTGGGCCCAGGGTGCAAGAGGTGGCAGCTGTGCTCTGTGGATTGATGGCAGTGGAGCATCTCGCTGAGCGTTTCAAAACTCAAGTATCACCAAGGACTGGGTATCGAAAAAAAAGTTCCTCGGGGTATCTCTGAGACAGGAGTATGGGCTTCCTTTTGCTTAAGGTTGAGTTTGCCTCCTTTCATCTCTGAATACGCTGCTTTTCCCATGACAAGGGTTGGGATTGGGAGGATTTGTTTGGGGATTTTGCTGCCTCTTCACGTCCCCTCTGCGTTGGTGTGTGGCTGGTGACCCTCTGGGAAAGGGAGACAAAAGCAGGACAGGGATGAGCATCGAATGATCTTAGAAACCTGAGGTGACACTGTGCCTCCCTGGGAGACGATGGGTGAGACAGCAGCCAACTTGTAAAACAAGTGGCCTTTTAGGACCTGCCAACTCGGGAGAGAAGGGGGCTTTGAGGGGGTAGAGATCGTCCCATTTATACCACATCTGCACTCCCGGCGGAGGGGCCGCGACCGTTCCCCCGTTCAATCTCCCCCTCTATATTCACTGCCTTTTCAAGAAAGGTTTTTGTTCTGCCAAAGTGAAGGGATTGATGTCTTCTTCTTAACTTTATGTTCGGGTACCTGTGTTGTATGGGCAGCTGCAGCAGGAGCTTGAGCACGTGGACCCACAGCCCATCTGGAGGGGTTTGTGCTGCCTGAGGAGAGGGGGCTGAGCCATAGTGACTGGCAAGCTCTGTCCTTGCTCTGCCTAGGAGGTCTCAGGGGGGGACACACGGGGACTTCTTAGCTCAGGAATAGCTCCAGTCCCTGTGAGCGTGGTGGGTTCTCTGGCAACGGCATTGCAGAGCCAGTGCCACCACCAGAGGCGAGGTGAAAAGAAGAGCAACAACATTTCTAGTTTTTATTTAGCTCATGCACTTCTTGAATTCCTGCAGCTGGAGGGTGTCTTTGCCTCAAACCAGGCAGAAAAAGCCACAGCCTGCGGTGGATGTTGAGCCACTGCTGGGGTATGGTCTCATATAGTGAGACTGGAGCCTCAGGATAACCCAGATCCCATGGTATGGGACAAGAACCTGGGACAAGACCGAGCTGGAGACATCAGGGTAGTGCTGGGCTCACAAGGGATGGTGCAGCTGGAGACAGGACACCCCATGGGCCAAAATACAGTACCTCCTCAGTGTGGCTTTGGGTCATCCCCTCGTCCCTCTGGTAAGCAGTTCCTTAGAAGAAAAGGACAACCTGCTGATCCATCCCATCAAAACAGGCAAGGACAAACCACCCTCCTACATCCATTTATGCTGTAAAAGCTTCCCTGAAGTGTCTGTCATGGGCCACGTTTGGAAGCAAGGTCCCAAATCCAGCAGAGCTGGAGCCCTGGCTGAGCCCATGGCATGGGACCTGGCACTCGTGGACATGGAGAAGCTCATCTCCTCGTAAGATCCCCACCGTCCTACTTGTGCCAGCGGGAAGGGGATGGCGAGGAGTGACAGTCTCTGAATTGCAATTTGAAACGTTTACAGCCCAGTCAATCCTAATTCATTATTAGCTGTAATTGTTTCAAAGAAAGTGTCCACTGTTATGTAAAATGCAGTCCCAGATGCTTCTAATGGTTCAGGCTCTCTGATTGCTGTAATTTGCAAAGCTTTTGCCTTTTTTTTTTTTTTTTTTTTTTTCTCCCCTCCTCCCTCTGTAGTTATGATGTGCCTTTTATGAGCCAGCGAGGAAGAAAAGAGAGAAAAGCTCGCCATTAGAGGAAAATAATAATAATAATGTTGTACCTGAAAGGCCATTAGTGAGTCTCATATGAAAGTATGCATCTGCTCTGCGCCCAGCCTGGCCTGGATACTCCCCAGCACCCGGACACTGCTTGGGGACACCTGGGGACGGGGACACACGGGGCCCAGGGATGGCTCTGCTCGCAGGGAGAAGGGCCACAACCCGGGTGTGCAGCCCAAAGCGATGCTGCACTAATCCAGGCATCAGGATGTGTAAATAACCGGTGCACTTCGCAATTAATTTTCACAATTAGACGCAGGCTCAGCACAGATGAGAAATCAGCTGGGGTGGAGCAGCTTTTGGCCGGCAAATTTAATGGGGAGTGTGTGTGATTTTGCTGGTGAGAGAGGTTTTATCTCTTCTTTGACATGAAGCAAACATCCATTTCCCACTTCCATCCTCTGATGGTGCTTTGTATAAAAGCAGAACTGCAGGGATGTCTCTCGCCGGGATACCCAAGCTGTGTCCTACAGGGCATTTCAAAGCTCTTCTTGCTTGCTGTCTTTCGCCTCCACCTCTGTTTTCAGCTCAGGTGTCTGTTTTAGCCTGTCTATGTCGATCCTGTCACCAGGAGCTTCTTAAGTCCATAATATCAACCTAATTTAAGGAAGGCTTTACTTGATGAGACAGGTTTCAGCCCCTGCTGTGTGCAGAGGAGAGAAATGAAGGTTGGTTTGGTGTTTCCATCACACCCTGTGCAAGGCTGAGCTCTCTCGGGATGAGGCAGAGTCCTTGGTCTGAGTTTGCCTGGATGAACTGTGCTAGACGTGTGATGGGGATCAGACAAAGATGCGCTTCTAGTGCTTTTTGGGTTTGGTTTCTTTTTTTTTTGGAAAAAAAAAAAAATTACCCCAAACTCATTGTGAAAAAGCCTAGAGGACACAAAAGCTGAGATTAAGTACAGTGTCCCCTGTGTCCGGCAGATGCTGTGTCCGTAAATTATCTGGGGGTGAAATACTCAATGAATTGCACTGGGATGTCCCTCTCTCCGAGGCCAGGCTGGGGTGAGGAAGGACAGGGACAGGGGACGGACAGCAAGACGGAGGAGCAAAGGCCAGGAGGAGCCATCCAGGGTGGTGGGAAGGGAGGGCTGCCCTTTCACCTCCGCTCTCCCCCTTCTCCTCCAAAACTATCTGCCGCGCGACCCGGCCTCGCCGCTTCCCACCAGACAGCCCTGCCCTGGCCCCCTCCCCGGGACCCGCTCCCCCGAGACAGGCTTTGTCTGGGGAAGATTGAGAGAGCTGGTGGAGCGGGGCGGCCGCCTTACCCTTCACCTCCGAGGAGGGTGGTCCTCAGGGGTCATTGCCGGGGGCAGGCAGGGCAGAGCGCGAGGGTATTGTCTGCTCGGGAGCCTCAGGACGGGCTTCCGATGGGGGAGAAGGGCACGTAGCATCCATCCACCTCCCGTGCATTTCACAGCACCCATCCCAATACCCTGCGTCTTGCAGCCCCCATCCCAGCCCCTTGCATTTCTCCCCCCATCCCAGAGCTGGAGATTTCCCGGTGTTGGGAATAGAGGGGATAAATCGTATTCATAGGAAGGTTAACTCATGGGTTAACTCAGGGGCTGCGTGTCCAGCTCTGGCAATTAGCAATATGCTTGGAATATTCCAATAGCTTGGAAGTGTCAATTAGGCTCTCAAGACATTGTGTATTTGTTAACACAAGGTCTCTAATTACCCTGACCTGATGCTCTGGGGGTGCTGAGGTGGACTAATCAAAGATGTACATCCTTCAAAACAAAGTTAGGGCTCGATATTGAGTGAAAATGCCTTTTCCACAGCCAAGCCCAGGTTGTTTGGGGATTTACAGCGGCTTCACACTCTCCATCCCTGCAGAGGGGTGGGGAGGAGGGAGCGAGTGGCTGGGCTGGCCGGGTGTCTCGCAGGCTGCCGGAGGAGCCGGTGGGACTGAGATGGCTTTATTCCCCCCATGTGCGTGGCTGCGTGGGGCTGGCAGCCCCGGCTCCTGCGGGATGTGTTAATGCAGGTCGCGGCGTGGCCGGACTCGCCAGTCCCGGCAGGAGCGGGGACGGATGCGGTGACAGCAGAGAGACAGCTTGCCAGCGTCAGACAGGGCTGTGCAGGGAGATGGGGCCGATGTGGTCGGAGAGCTTTGCTTTGCAAGAAACGATGATTTTGGGAGGGGGGGGGTGAGGTGAAACACTCTGAACTCCCCAAATCAGAGCTAGAAAATGGATACCACAATCATGAGCACAGTGGTCACATAGGAACCAAAGCAGCCTTTCTTGTTTGATTTATTTTTTTTTCCTCCATCTCAATTAAGTCTCTTTATTATTTCATCACGGAAATTGTTTGTGCCTTTAACGAACAGGAGGAACATTTGCAAATGCCTTTTTGTCTGAAGGCAAAGCTGCTTGGTGCTACTGAACTTCAAGGGATCATTCCCTGTTTCCGCTCCTCTCCCTTTCTCTGCTGAGGCAGAACGTAGCGCAACTTAAAAGTCAGTGATTCAGACTGCAATTATAACCTAAAAGCACAAATAAAAGATAAGCTGGCATCCTACTGTTCCCCATTTGCATCTGTGTCACATGGGATGAAGGGAAAAATAAAATCTGCTTTTATAAAGTGTTGAGCCAGAGAATCTCGTCCAGCAGAAAGAAGAAAATAAACAGATCCCCTGAGGCACCGGCTGTTTGAGTTGCAAATGACAACTCGGTTGGAAGAGGGTACCAGGGAGGCAGGAGGAGTTTGCACACAGGTTGGCCACCCCGGCACCCCAATGTGGGGGGTTTCCCATTGCTCCCCCAATATTTGCCATGATTCCCAATGGTGAGGAGGCGTGGGGGGGGCTTCCCAGTTGCAGGAAGGTTTTCTGGGGCTGCCATGGTTTGTCTGTCCTCCATGGGACAACCATTCCACACAGCTCCTCAGGACCAGTGCCTCTATTTTGGGGAGCAATGGCTGATTTTAGCATCAGCAGAGATTTCTTCTGCTTCTGTGTTGGTTAGACTGAAAAATCACCTCCCAGGGTGTTTCAGGTTTCTCTGTTTGCAGAGATGGTTGGGAACTCACTGGGGCCCTGTAAACACTTCTTGCTGAAAATAAACAGGTTTTTGAGACAATGGGCTTTTTTTTTTTTTTTTTCAGAATGTTGATGTGCTTCTAAGAAAAAAAAAAGAATCCAAGAAGGAGGCAGAAGAAGGAGGATGTTGGCTGAGATACTGAAGAAAATCTAAGGTATCCGTCCTGTTTGGGAGCAGGGGGGGCTGTGCTGTGTGCCTTTTGGGCTGGAGGGGAATTGAAATGCTGCAACCAAAGCTCAGCTGCAAGAATTTGTCTTCCAGCCTGGGAGCAGATCGTTTCCCAGCCAGGCGCTGAGCTGGACACAGGGAGCCACATGGATACAGAAAATGCTCTAGGCTGGTCTCCTTAACTTGGCTCTGTCCTTTGCCACCTCCTGTTTCCCCAGAGACTGACCCTGATGCTCTATAAAAGCAGGTTTTATTTTTCCCCGCCGCCATCCAAGACCCTTTAGCGCTGTGTATGCTCACGGCAGACCCTTTCTGTGGTGTGAGGTCTTTCCCTAAAATCCTGCGATGCTTTATGGGGTGTTTCCATGTGCCCAAGCCCCGTGGTGTGGCCGGAGGGGCTCCTGCCAGCCTTTCCGGCCCCGGGAAGCGGAGCAGCTGTGCCGGGGATGCTCGGAACAAAGTCCCTCTCCCAGTGCCGGCAGCCTGCCATTTGCATACAGATGCGTAGGAAATCCCGTCGGGTCCTGGCATCGAGGGGGAAGGGGACCACTGGTGCGGGCAAAGAGGTGAGACTGGCCAGTGTGTGGCCCCTGAAATCTCCCCAATATCGTGCCAGGCTGGGGGAGCCCCTTCCCCCCACGGGATCAGGAGCAGCCTCCAGCCCAACGAGCCTGGAGCCTGCAGGATGTTCCTCCTGTCTGTCTGTCCATCCTTTCTCTCCTTCCTCCTCATCCCTTTTTCATCAGCCTATTCTACACTTTCACCCTCCTGCTGTCTCTTGTTGTAGATCCAGGGTAATACTTTAAAACAGCGTTTTGATCCCGTTCATTTGCTGCCCACCAGCTCTGGGTGCTCCGCACTGTCTCACCCAGAGCACATCCCCACCCAACTGTGCAAATGGTGCAAAACCCCATCCCCACCATCCCTGCACCTCGAGTCCCCGGCCCATGGCAGTGATGGGCATTCACCAAAACCAATGTTTTTTGTGGGCTAAGGAGGGTTGAACAAACCACCCATCAGCAAGCGGGGAAAAACTACAGTCTGTGATGCCCTCACCCCTGGGCAGCAGAGGAACTCCAACTGGAGACTGCCGCGGTCCGTAAACAGTCTGTTTGCTTTATTTTAAAGAAAAGTTATCCATCAAATCTGTTTGAATAGGAAATAAATGTAGGGGAAGCTGTGAGCGGCCGTGGAGGGTCCTTGGGCAGAAGGAGAGGATGAATTTGTCAAACCCCACTGTTTGTACAGCTGGATCCCTGAGCGTTTTGCAGCGCTGAGAAAGCCAAGGTTGCATGTGAATGAAACGCTGAATTCGTCGCCCACTTCTTGCCTGCCCTTCCCCGGATGCTGATGGCTCTGTGTTGCCTTTGCTGTTGGATTCCAAACCACACTTGACGTGAGGCTGGCGATGGAGGGATTGCAACGGAGGGACACACGGCAACGCAAGACAGCACGCGTTGACTTCCCAAATTTTGTAAAGGACTGGGAGAGGTAAAAACACCAGAGCCACAAACGTTGCATCTCAATGAGGATGCCCAGCAACCCCCTCTCCTACTAATGGGCAATTAAAGAGAACAAAAACCCAACGCCGGCGGAGGTGCTGGAAATGAGACAGCTTCCTCGCCGTCCTTGCAGCTCCCGTTATCGAATACCCTCCGTGGCATCCCAAATGCATGACCTCGGCAAACGGCAAATTGAGTCTGTTTATCACGTGGCTCCTTAAGAGGTGCTTGCCTGGTGAATGGCCTTGGCATACATTAAGTGAATAAACCAGCCCATTGTTCGGCTCCTTCAGCCGCTCTGCTCAGTTGACCCATTCAATAACTGTTTGTTTGCACAGATTTCCCTGTACAAGTGCAACAAGCTGAACCCTGGATCTGAGCAGATGTGTTTGGAGTAGGCTCTCTCTCCTCGCTTCCTTCCCATCAAGGTGTATTGTTGCGTCTTTTGAGAGCTCAGGCTCTCCACCAGCGTGACTCACTCCGGCAAAATTTCTGTGCTGTTTTCAGGGACCCCTCGAGGGTTTCCAGGCATGGTTTACCCCTTCTGTGGCCGTATTTGGGGCTTCAAATTCATCCAAAACTTCCTCCTATGGGGTGTCCTTATGTTTTATCACTGCCCAACTGCGCGTGAGAAAACAGGGAGCGCAATGGGACAAGGGAAAGGTGTGTAACTGCTGTTTGAAGCCAGAATTGAATCAGGTGTGTCAGCATCATCTCTCTGAGGTAACTTGGCTCTGGAGAAGGTGCCCTGAAGCCCTCTGGGACTGGGTTGATCACGGACATCCTTTGCTTTGACCTCGCAGCACTGCGTCCCAGCCCTTCCCTGCAGCCTGGAGCTCTGCCAGAGGAGTTAAGAGGTAGGAAAGCCCCAACCTGCTCTTCTGGGATGCTGGGAGACCAAACTGTCCCTGTGGCTTGAACTTCTAATTGGCAAAAAAGAGAAACGATATTAAATCCTGTAGTTAAACCCTTGTGCAAGGGCGGATCCCTGCAAGTGCCTTTGTTTCAGGAGCCCTGTTTTTCAGATGCAGAATCTAGAGGATTTTCACAAAGATAGCACTTCTCGTATTGGAAAACCATTGATAGTTTTCCCCCTAAATCATCTGCTAAAACCCACTGCTTGTAGCTCACGTCTTCTACCCAGAAGTACCAAAGTGCTGTGGAAATGCCATGAGTTCAGGTTGATCAGGCATGATCTTTCCTTGATGTAGAGACCGAATGGCTCAAAAATTCACAGAAAAATAGTCTCCAGCAGTAAAAGTGAAGGGATGTCCCCATGTATTTAAAAACCAAGGGTAACTTTGGGTATGGAGTAAGGGCACATCCCTCAAGCAAAGAAACGGTGGCAAGCTCTGGAGTGGTGATGCTGCTGCCTGAAATCAAAGTCAGCTCAAGGTTAGCTAAAAATACAGCAAGCACGTTCTGCAGGACTGTGGATGCCAAGACCCAATAAGCTATTAAAAGTTCTGGAGATTTTAAATCCTTTTTTTTCATTGATGTATCACATGAATCACAAATACCCTCAAACGAGCCATTTGTGCGTCTCCCTCCAGACGGAGCTGACAGGGGGATAAACCAAACGCATGCAAATATTATTTCAGGGCAGGCTGAGATTGGACGGGGTGAAAGAGAGAAGTTAAACATAGAAGCATATTTATTTCTGCATAATTTTGTCAGCTTTCTGCTGGCAGCGAGAGACTAAACTTCGGAGGAGCCTGACCTCCGGATTATCCGAGGGAAGACATGTGCTCGCTGTTTCGGAGTCACCATCTGTGCGGGAGATTTCGGGGAGCGGAGACGCGTGGCAGGGAGACGGCTGCATCAGCCCTGGACCACCAGGACCCTCAATTCCTGAGCATCCTCCCAGCCCTGCCTGTGCATTTGTCACTGCAACGAGTTTCTCCTTGTCCGGTGGGGGCCTCTTCAGCTTTTCTATTTCTTCCCCACCAACCCTCCAGCCCTGCTCTGGGGGGACTTTCCCCCCTCCTGCAATCGGCCCCGGCGGGTCCATTTGCTTTTGTCTCCCATTAATTGCTTGCTACTTTTCACTGCCTGCTCCTCCCCCTTTTAAAGATAAATTTTAAAGCCCGAGCTGGGTGGAGAATGGCTGAGCCCGCTGTTATTTTTGACATTCGCCCCAGTGACAGCTGGACCTTGCAAGGCTGGGGCCGTTCGCACACAAAGCCTATTAGCTGTGCCCACTCACTTAATGAGGCCTGAAGTCTGGAAGGAAAATTTCCTCCCCCGAAGTGTGGCAGAGCCCTTTGTCATTGTAAACAGGCGCTGCTCGCCCAGCCTGGCCTTGCCTTTCTCCTTCCTGCCACCGTGGCTTTTCTATTTACTCAGGAGACAAAAGCGGAGCGGTGTCAGCACGCCGGGAGGAGGATGCAGCCAGCACTGGGGTTCACACATACGCAGGGACACGCGCGCCCGCCTCTGCCACCCACCCGCCTCGGCCAGGGCTCCTCGGTGCCACCGACACCAAGGGGACACCCAGGCACACTCTGCGGGACGGGGAAGGAGGGGTGCACCTGGGATTTGCAGAGCCATAGGGAACGCTCCCTATAGGAACAGGCTGTACAGGTCAGAACAGCAGTGGCAACAAGAGCGGGATGCTTCCTCCAAAATCCTTCACCGGACCAGAGTGATGTGGGGCTCCAGAAGTTCCTGCATTAGCCACAAAGTCTGTTTTGAGGGATGTTTTCATCCATAAATTTCTCTAGTAATTTTTTGAACGTGCATCTTTTTTTGAGCGTCCTTCCCAGCTCTACAAATAATTATCAAAGGAATATCTCCTTCTGCCTCTCTTGAACTTGCAGCCTGCCTGGCTTTGTGGCATTGTAAGCCCCAACATGTCCCATTTTATGCCCATTTACAAGGGGAGTCACTACCCAATAGAATAAAACCGTAAGTGCCTATAAAGCATTTTAGAAATAGAAACACTCTGGGTGTAACATTTATTGAGGCTATTAGCAATGTGCAAGCAAAGAGCAAGGAAAAAACCCAGCTGCTTTCCCCGAGCAAGGCCACCTCACAGATGGTCCTTCCTTCGGCTGAGGGTGACCAGTCACTCGACATAGACCCTGTCACCAAGGGTGAGCAAAGTTACCAGGATGAAAGCTTTGGGATATAGGTCTTGATTGGAATAAGAAGGTGAAATCTCCCGGTCTCATGATTTGTAGCGTAACCTTCAGTGTCAGCCAGGTGTAAATCAGAGCTGGAAGATCTGCCTGGTCTTCATCCAGGCTGGGAAAGAGCTGAGAGGTACGAGCTGTCCCTTCTTTGTAGTGTCACTGCAGAAGCCCAAAGAGCATTTAAATATCCTGCTTGGAGTGCGTGCGAGGGCAGGCTGAGGCTGCTGCAAACGTCGCAGCCTGCACGGAGCCAATTTGCTTTTGTGGTTCAAGCGAGTAGAGGATGACATGAGAGCTGGACCTCGGAGGATGTCCTCGTGCCATTGCTTTCCTGGGCTGCCCCCGGTGAAAACTTCCAAAAGGCTTCAGAAAAGCAGCTCCCAGCCTGCAGAGTCTCTGTATCTGCTGGCACCCCTTCCCCCGCTTCTTTTCTGCTCTTTCTTCTCCAGGGATTTGCTTGCTAGTTTTTAAATATTTGCATATTTCAGTGCTTTCTTTCTGTTGGTAGCCAAAGCTGTTTGGTAAAAGCTGAGACATGCTCTAAATGTAAGTCAGGCAAAAAAATTACCTTTTTTGTGTGCTTTGCAATTATCACAGCAAAATGATTCCTTTCTTCCTTCCGTAGTCGGTAATTTATTTTTTAACAGAAAAACTAAAACGTTACTTCAAGAACGCCGGGTTAATGCCGTTCTTGTTTTCCCTGTGAAGTTAAGCTGGCTTCGTGACTGAAGTGTTTGTCTTCAATTTATAAAATTGCTTGTGGGTATGTCCCACTTTGGGAAGACACAAGAAGCATTTACAAGCGAGAAAATCTCAGGTTCCAAATTGGTTGTTTAGTAACAAAGGGAGGGAAAAGACCAATCTTTATCCTGTGTTTTCAACTTGCCTTTGCCAGTGTTTCTAAAGTGGCTTTTCCCTGTTTGTTTCATAAATCCTAGGGCGTAAAACCAGCTGTCTCAGGAAATGCACAGTGAGCTTTGATCACCGATCTCAGCATCTCCCTCTTGCTCCTCTGGTTCCCTGCGCTGACCCAGCCCACGAGCACGAGGACTCCTGCACCCACCTTGTGGTAGCCTCTCCTGAGCAATGTTTGGTCAAGGGATGATGGAGAGAGAGGTGAAAGATCTAATGTCAATGAGAAGTAACCAAGTCTTTCCCCTCCCACAAGCCATGATGGCCCTTTCGGCTCATTTGAAGTTCAGCCTGTTCTGGGGATGAGGGAAAGAGATTTTTCTGTCCTCGCTCAGCTTTGTGTGACCTGCTGGGGCTCCTTGTTGACCTCCCCAGCTCCTGCTACCTTGGGCCAAGACCATTTCTTTGCAGCAGCATAGTCTAGCTGATGGGTAGTCAGGTCTTGAAAGACAATGACAGTTTGGCAGTCCAAGTCTCCCAGTTTAATGAGTGTCCAGGGAAATGTGTGTAAATGCTGATTGTAGGGTAGGAAGGTGAAGGACTGGGCTGTAAGAGTGATGCTAAAGCGTAGCTTTACTGACTGCTTGAGCAAGTTTCCCAGATACTCTGTTTGACAGCTCTTGCACGTCCAACACACGTGAAAGCCTCTCGGTCACATTTCTCTGTAAATCCTTGAAAATTTTCCCTGATGGCAACGGAGATCCTTCCTGTCGCACACAATCACGTTGTGTAAGGCTGCTCTGGAAACAAGGAGCCTGCTGTGGTCCCCTTTTCTTCTTGTGGTTCTGTGTAATTTGGGGACTTTGACATGGAGAAGGCTGCAGAAGCCCCTCTGGTGTCAGCTCGTCTCTGTGCGAGGAGATTAGGACACGGCAAAGGAGCCGCAGAGATCGGGGAGGAGGTTGTGCCACAAACCAAGGTGGGGGCCAGGAGCCTTTCTCCGTCGCTGTGGCCTTTTGGTCTCAGTGTCCTTCTAATATCTCCTAATCGGCTTTCCATTTGTAGTCTCCCTTTTAATTCACCGCTGTCCATACCTCCGACATTAAGTTGGCGAGCTCGTGCCTGTGTAAAAGCTGTAAGTCAGGGCCGGGCAAATGGCTGCAGGAGTGCCTGCGAGCCTGGCGTGTGGCAAGGGGATTTGCATTTTGAAGACGGAGCTAATCCCTTTTCTATGGTCCGCACTCGTAGGCAGCTGCCCAGAAGCATTTTGCCTGTCCTCTCCTCCACCCCCCCCCATTGACAGGGATTTCAGAACAAAGAGGGCAGCGGGTCAGGGATGGGAGCACCAACCTGGCGTGTGGGAGACCTGGCTCTGGTCCTCTGCTCTCACACAGCCTCCCAAGGTGACCCTGGGTAAGTCTCACAGACTACATCCACAGGGGCACCAGAGCAGGTTTACGTGTGCTAACGTCCAACCCATCCGTGAAGCTGGTCTCCAGCCCAGCTCCGACGGCCAGCTCAGGTCAGGAGAGCTGCTGGGGGACACTGGAAATGAGTAAGTGCATAAACACCTTCCCAGCACTCCCAACCAGCCTTTTGAAATTTGAATTGCATCTACTCGCTACCGCTGGGGCTGTATTTTGAGAGCTCTGTGAAAATCTGGGTGTGTGTTTCTGCTCCTCTGGTCTGCAGAGCCTTCTAAAAAGCTGACACCAGGTGAGGGTTAGGTTTCATATCATCTGGGCTTAAAGATGCACATACTGCAGAAGTTGCTCCGAGGCCAGCAGCTGACAGGGGAGATGTCCAGAGTCCCTGGATGAGACCACGCTTTTCAAAGCCAACTGCAGGATGGAGACACTCAGCACTCACCGAAATAAATCGGAGGGTTAAATGTAAGTATTCAGTTGGCTTTGTCAAGTGAACAAAATTCTTGTGAATATCCCTTTTGCCACTATTTCATTAAGAATATTAACCTCAAGATTGAGAAGGTGGGAAAATTGAATGCCAAGAAATCTGGCTGGATTTCACTTTTATGCTTCATTTACAGAGGCCAGGATGATCTTTTAAAAGTACGGGTGATTATTTGCACCAACCCTGTGCAATGGCTGTCTTTTATGCAGTTGTGATGAGGGGTTTGGAAGCTGAGGAGGATTTTTTAGACCATTTTCAGCCCCTTCTGTGTGACTCTGTAGTTACATGCCAAGGTGCCCCAAGACTCAAAGAGGCCACAGTTCCTTGCTCACCTCTTGTGGAAGAAGGAAGACCTGCAACCCCAATTTGTGGTCTATAAATGCATCTCTTTCCAACAAATCAGCATTTTCCAGTGATGGGGGCAGGAAATATTTCCCTTAGAAAATCTCCCACCAACTTTACAGCAACAGACCACACCAAGTCCATCACTAGGTCACAGAGCTATTTGCAGTTGTCTGGTCTCTTACCTCTCCTCTCGGAGTGGTAGGACTTGCACCAAAGCAAGAGGTCCTCACCTCCGTGACTGTCCTGGGGGAAAACGTCCAGTGCTGACAATCTTTAGTGTGATTATTTTATATCACAAGGTTGGCTGGGCAAGGGGATGCTGCCAGAACAAGGAAACCACCCAGCACAGCACGGGCAGGTGGGCTTTTGTTGGCCATGCAAGAATGCAGATTGCCCCCCAAGCGGGGAAGAAAATAGAGTTGGGTTGCATTTGAAATAAGACTTGTGCAAAAATTTGCATAATAGCATGTAAAAAAATGTGATGTGAAACTAAATATAGTGCAGTGCTATTTTACCAACCTCTGGTTAATCAAAGTTAACTGCATTATAATGTAACGTGTTGTCTCACTGCATATCAAATTTCCATTCTTCCAAACCATCGGCCTGTTTCTGGAAGGCAGCTCTACAAAGAAGTACAGCGGAAAATGAAATCCCAGCCACGCTGCACCTCAAATTGTAAGTAAACTTGCTTTTATACTGATACAAATGTTTTTATTCTGTCTTTTAAGTCTCACCCTGGCATTTGAAGCAAAGCTGGGCGGAAGGGTTGGGTGGAGGCAGGAGGAAACACCCATTTCCAATTCTCTGGAAAAAGCCAGATTTGTCTGTCCTGTCGGGAACAGAAATATAAATATTTACTTGAACCAAAACCACAATTCTCTATAGAAAGAAAGAAGGTTTCGAGGTAAAGCCTTTCAGCCTGCTCTATTTAATCTGCAATGTCTTGAGCCTTTCAGAGGAGCATTGTCACTATGTGAGCATTAGCCAAGGCTTATCCTACAGGAAAGTTGGACAAGAAAGGATCACCGATTTTATCTTTGATTTTTTTGTTTCTTTCTGGTTTGTTTGTTTGGTTTTTTTTTAATAAATTTGTCTTCTGATTATCAACTCTTTCCATTTCCTCCTCCTGCAATTTCTATCATGAACCATCATCTCTGTCCTACCAAGTTCTTGCTATGGCTCCCAGGCCGTATCGTACATTTTTCTACGTTATCTTGATTTAACAAGCTGAGGTTATATTGCAAAGCAGACCCCGGGCTGTTACCCTGCGTGAGCCTCGCTGGCCCAGTGAATCCCAAACTCTTGTTAATATTCACATTGTTGGTAACGGCAGGGTTGGAGGCTCTGATGGGCTCGGTGGCGTTAGGTCCCGTACGAACACGTGTGGGAAAGAGACAGGTCCCTGTGTGCCGAGCGAAGTTCTCCTCTTTTTGAGCCGAGAGTTGATCGACCGCCCTCACCCAGGGGTTTTTTTATACCAGGAGGGCTGCTGGCACGTTCCTGGAAACACCCCACTCTCCCCGTTCAAAGCCCCTGTGGGTTGAACTCCTCCACGGCTGCTGTTAATAGGTTAATGAGACCCTCGTCTGGCAGAGTTAGAGTGCCTGGCTTTCTAAGATAAAACTATCCAGCGACATTAGGAGGTTGGGCCTCTTTATGACTGAACGCCATTCATCCTGAGTACACAAGAGCTCGCAAATTTAATAAGCAGAATCCATTTCAGCCCCGTGGCCTGCCATGGCAACAGGAGAGAGGGGCTCCAGCCTCCGCTGCTCAGGCATCATTATCTCCAGGGCCATCTGCTCCAGAGAAGCACAATCCCAAACTCATTTAAATAGAGCCAGCCTGAAATATGTGACGATTTTTCCCAGTCTCCCCCTCCCCGCCGGCCCCCCCCCGGCCCCCCGCGCGTGGCTACACCTCCACACACAAGCGGGAGGAGATGTAATATTCAAAGGGTGAGGAGAGGGTACGGGAGATAAGATTATAGCGATAATGAACTGAGGGAAGGCGAACGGGGGAGGGAGGAACTTTCCTCCTTTGGCTGCCGCTCCCTGAGAAAGCAAGAGGTTGCAATAAATTATAAATGTATTTTTCAAATCGTCTTCTTGGAAGAAATAGTTCATAAACAATGATTCATCACCCTCCCCAGAACTCATCCTCTCTGGAACAATTAAGCGGTGAAGAAAACTAACCTAGCTAATTCATTTCTTTCCCTGCTTTCTGACTGACGGTGTGCCGTCCTCGTCATAAAAGGATACAATAAATTACCCTGTCCCCAAACGTGTTCTCCGCTCCCAATTGGGGACATTTTGGAAAGTAAATGGGAGGGGTTAGGGGGTTTAGGAGTTCAGTCCTTGTAAGCATGTGTAAGATGATTTGCACCCCCCATTCATGTGCTGCCTCGTGTTTAGGGGCTCCCAAGCCAGGGTTTGGGATGAGGACCCATAACAGCTCGCTGAGATGAGTGGCCTCAAGTGCATCCCCAAAGGGGACAGGAGGGGACATGGGCTTTGACAGAGGAATATAAACAGGAGCGTGCAAAGTCACACCGTGCCTCTGCTTCTGCACAAAGTCATTTTTAATGCATCTGTTTTATTCCAGATGTAACTCACTGCTCGCAGGCACGGCGGCCGCGGGAGCTGTAAGGAGCGGTGTGAGCCAAGGTGGGGGCAGAAGGGGACACCCTGGGTGGTTTCATGAGTCATTGCCCCAACAGCGTGTGAAGTTTGGGGAGCACTTCAGGCTGTAGCTGGGAGGAGATGCCCAAAAGCAAGCACCGGGGAGACGTCCCGGTTGGCACCCGGGCTGGGAAGGGTGTTTCTCTGCCCGGCCCCTCTGCCGTGGCTCTGCACCGTGGGAGAGACGTTGTGGCTGGAGGGGAAAGAAGTTACTGCAGGAATTTCTGAAAGACGACATTTCTCATTTGTTTTCTGTCAGGGTCTTCTGACCTCCACTCGCTGGGTCACAGGAGTAAATCTGTCATGGGCTGAAAGACGGGCTTCCTCTGTCGAGGTGGAGGCAGCACCCATCTGCTGAGCATCCCCGTCCCTCCAAGAGTCTGTATATGTGTCTAGAAACACTTGCCCTGCCTCTTCTCATGTTCCTGGCTCTGCATCCATGCAGAGTGGATAACAACACACAGCACGAACACACGTGTACGTGCGCTGAAGTGCTGAGGCTGCGGATGGGATGCTGCGGATGGGATGTTGCAGATGGGATGCTGCTGATGGGATGCTGCGGATGGGATGCTGTGGATGGGATGCTGCAGCCCCGTCAGCTTTTCAGGGCAGGGGTGCAGTGGGATGCTCAGCTTTGCCGGCTGCCCGTTCCTGCATTCACGGTGCTGAGGTCTCTTTCACCCGAAGCTCCTACCTGCCAAGTATCCAGCTCCTCTCCAAGGCACTTGGAGTTCGTGTGGATTATACGGAGCAAGGCTGCAGTAAGTCAATGAGACTAAATGAGAGTATAAAAATGCATCTTGGTGTGGGGGGGAGAAATGAAATCATATCTCTTCATTACATGTATTTAGTGATGTTAATCCTCCCAGTGCCCATAGCACCCTGTATATGGTGTCATCAGTCACCTGCAGCAGAGGCAGCCACCTCTGGGAGAGAATGTGGCAGATGGCCAGAAAACCAGAGCAGCATCGCCGAGGTGGGGACGTGATGAATGCCTGAAAGGATGGACATCCCTGCCCTGGCCCCAGGGGGAGTTGAAGGAGGCAGGATGGAATTATACATCTTGGAAACTGGAAGTTTTCTACCATCAACTGCATCCTGAGGTATTTCAGTGTCTGCTTTTTGCAAGATTAAGGCTTGCTCGGGTGAGAAATTCATGTTTGCTGTTGGTGCCAATGCAACCACACATGCCCAAGACATCTTGGGTGACCAAGGTGCCCAGCGTCCCCTCCTGGAGGCTGAAACTGCTTTAGTCACATCCCTTTGCACAGATATAACCCTTAAGTGTTCGCTAACTCAAGTTGTCAAGTCATTGATTAGGAACGCAGACTCAGCAAACCCCGGGGTGATAAATAGCATATGACATATTAACTCACACAGAAAACCTCTATTGCTTTGAAATCTTTTTAGGTTGATAAATTGGAGGATCTACCACAAAATCCATAATAATGTGTTTTTCTCTGTAGCTCAGTTAGAAATGATAAGGTACCAAGTGTTATCAGAGATGAATAAGCTTCAAAGTATTTGCAGAAGTATTTTCATTTATTAAATCTGCAGAACAGTTCAAAAATTCATAAGAACAATTTCTCTGAGAGTTTCTCAGCTTTTTCCTTTCCTGGACTGGCTAACACCACACCAAGATCTGAACCCGACTAGGCCTTTGCATTCTCATCCTAGACAGAGATTTGGCCAACAAACAAACAAACAGAAGCCCCTTACGAGGACACAAGTTTGGCTCCTGTTTTCTTCTTTAGAAGAAAAATTATTTTCTCTGAAGAAATTTCAGACTTTTTTATCTGCTCATGTAAGTCCTTGTCAGAAATGTCCCAGGAGCTGATATTCACAGTAACGTGCAGGTTCACTCCAGATGAAAGGAAAACTGTGTGTCTTCTCAGACAGACTGATGCCACAAACTCCATCTGATCCTCTGTGAAATCTCAGCCTGGAGTTTCGTGGATGTCCTTGCACCAGCTGGCCTAAACTCTTGCCTTAAGCGCATGCATTCAATTATTTAGCAAGGAAAATGGGTTCCTGTAACTAATAAAATATCTGATTTAGCCCCTTAATCCCATTCTAACGTCTTTAAACCAGTGCCAACACAGGTGAGACCTCTGGGAGAGGAAAGCTAAATATTGCTCTCTGCCTCGTGGCTTGCTCTCGAACGTACATTTCATTCCATCTCTGTTGTTCGGAATTAATGTTGCAAGGAGAGCTGTGGACAGCTTTTCTAGGAAAGCACAGCAAATGCCCAGCTCCAGCAGAAACCAGCCTACCAGCGAGCAGATCCACTGTAACACCAGGAATTCAGCCTGGATGGCAAAGCCTGGCCTTGTTTTGTGTTTTTTTTTTTTTTTTTAAATGCTCAGCTGTTAGCGACACGAGAAAACCAACTCATGGGTCAAAGCTCTGGGAGCAAATCTTTCTGCTTTCTTTTTTTTCAGGTTTTAAGAGATAAAGCCCAGCAGGTGGGAAGGAAGAGATTGAACAGGGCAGTTTTTCATTCTTCCATAAGCAAATTCTTGGCCGCAATCTCTCCAGCTCCTGGTGCGGTGGCCTAACGAAACTAGACAGCACAGCCCGAAATCTTTCCTGCATAATTGTGTGCTTCATTGGCCCGACACCGGGAATGAATTTAGCTCACCCGAGGCTCAGCTGGAGATGGGGTGGCTTTCGAGGAGCTTACGCTCTGTCCCGGTGCATCACCCGTCATTGATTGATCACCTTCTCTGCAGACTCTGACAAGAGGTATGAAATTATCATTAAAGATGCCCCTCAGAAAGGCTCCAAGCCATTTTCTATCAGATTTACACTACACTGGGAGGAACGTGGCAACTACCATCTCCCTTCCCACCCTGTTCATCCAATTCTGTGGCTGATGGAGCTGGTTGGGGCTAACGGGATGTCCCAGAGGAAAACCTGTCCTGAGAACAAGGTCTGGGCAAGCCCGGGAGATCAGCAGACACCAGTGATTTGGCTTTAGTCTGATACAACTCAGCTCTCAATTTTGATCACATTAGTAAGAGTTAAAAAAAACAAACAAACAAACAAATAAAAAAACCCAGGAGATTTGACATATTCTGTCCAAAAAAAAAAAAAACAAACCCACTTGGATTGCTTGTAGTGAAGAAGCGCTGGGTTAAAAGTCCAGGAAAATTTGGGGCGGGCTATAGTTATAAATGTACTTAACATCCTTCCTGGTGTCTGCTTCACACGCAGCCTCGTTTTCTTGCATATTTTCTATTTTTATTTTCTTTAATGGGTTTACAGCCGTGATATTTTTGAGAGCACTCCTCCACACGGAGCAGCTGCCATTGCCGTGCTGTCAGCCCGGTTGCCATGGCTGATAACGCAGGGCTCCTGCCAGAATTTTGTTGGTCAACAAGCCGCCGTCGGGCAGCGTGTTTCCATAGCTATCCGTGGAGAGGGGCATCTTCAGGTGGTGTGATGCCGAATCTGCTTTTTAAAGGGCTCAGCCTAAATGTGCTCACAGGTCTGTAGTCTTTAATGTGACTATTTAGCACCCTAACAGCTGAACTCTCTCCAAATTAGCCGGAAAAGCAAGCGTGATGATTTTTCACGTAGGGCCGGTAGAGCAGCTCGTTTGTGCTAATCAAAAGGGAGCCATCAGCTTGAAAATGTCCCCTCTTAATTTAATTCATGGACTTCAAAAATAAGTTTCTTCAGATGCAGGTGCCTTGAGAACATCCGTTTTTAACTCATTTGAAGTAGTGAATTCCTCTCACCGGACTTAATTAGGGACAGGTATTAAAACAAATTGAGGAAGAAGATCTTAGAAGAAAAGTGGTTTTATTAGAAAAGGACTGTAGGGCTCTTTAATTAATGCCAGAACAGCTGTCCTTTAACTGTTTCTCTCTTATGAGCAGATTATCCCAGCGAAGGCTAAGAGGCCACGGAAAACAAGGAGCAAGTTCTGTTTAGAGCTTCTGGTCCCCGTCTGCACCACTGTCATCAGAAACCAGGGAGCATTTGTCTGGTCCTCCCTTGGATTGCAACATATTTCTGTTTTCTTACCATATAGACTCATCCCAGTTTGTTTCTAAGCGAATCACTTTTTTGTTCATGTTGCATATTCCCTAAACAGTCGTATTAGTGGTGACAGCATGTCATCTTGATGGTGTTATGACAGTATGACGCCAAACTAGTATTAACATAACATTTCTTTTTAAATCTTGTCTGAAAACATCTTGTCCTCCCTTGCCAGCACTTCTCTGTTTCTCTCACCCTTTACCAAGGGTTCTGGGTTGCCTTTTTTGTTTCAACTCAGTTGTTGCAAGCGGGCTAATATGCAGAATATACAGAGGCATTTTCCTGATAATTCAGGTGATGAGATGAAGGGAGAGAAGAATGAACCTGTTTGCCCAAGGCTGTGCAGAAGCCTCTGCTGGGGGAAAGCCCCAAGCCCACGTTTCCCTGGATAGCATCCTCCTTCCTCTTATGCTTTGCCTTGCTCAGATTTATTGAGTTTAGATTTATGAAGTTGAGGTTTCAAGATCCCCATCACTACCACGGAACTATTTCTATTTTTTCTACATTTTCCTCCACAGCCTCAATTAAAAGGTGGACTCTGATGTCCCCCAAAGGGTGAAGTCAGTCTTAAATTCAGAAAGCTCGTGAAGGGAGGAGAGCTGTAACTCAGGGGGACGAGGAGCTCTCTGTGTGCACGAGTGGGATGAGCAGACACTGGCTCTTCTTTGAATGTCCTGCTTTTCTGATGTGAGGTCTGTGGGATGCTCGCTCAGGGATTGAGCTGGTTTGGCTGAGAAATCAAAATTGTTTGTTAGATGGCAGACATTTTTTAGAAGGAAAGTAAAACAAAGAAATAGAGTTGTTTGGTTTTTTTTCCTGAGAAAGAGTTTTTTATGTTAAAAGTGAGCACTAGGAATGCAGAAATCACGTGCAGTCCCTGTGACACACAGGCAACGAGACACACGCTCCTGGGCATCGGGGGGAGAACAAATTGCCAAGCAGGAGCTGCGGTCATTGAAATAGAGAAAAATCCAGCTGGCCTTTCCTGCAGCCCCCCCGCTGGAGGCAGAAGCCTGGCTGGCAGACACCAGCCCACCCAGAGCCCCCCCTCCACTGGTGGAGGGCACTGGGAGAAGGTGACAGGGAGAGCTGCAGCTCAGCACCAGGGGCTGCCGGGGGCATTGCTCAGCTTCCCTGTGCCACTGAGCTGGCAAAACCTGGGGGCATCTTCGCCCGACCCCTCTCACCTCCCTGGGGTGGGGGGGAAACATGCCCTGGTCCAGATTGGCTTAGCGTGTTGCTGGCTGCAGGCTTCTCCTGGCTCCCAGCCCGTTAGTGATGAAGGGAGGACGGGAGGGGGTCCTGTGATGCCATGAACAGTAAAGCTCCCTGACAGCCTTCTGAAGGGGGTGAAACATCCCCTTTCCTCTCCAACAGCAC